>JAAGKR010001541.1:0-81376 GCA_011419295.1 Clarias macrocephalus | reverse complement strand
TATATATATATATATATATATATATATATACACAGTACAGAGCAAAAGTTTGGACACCTTCTCATTCAAAGAGGTTGAATTTGTATTAGGGCAAGAAAAAAGCAGCTAAGTGAAGAAAAACGAGTGGCATCATTACTTTAAGAAATGAAGGTCAGTCAGTCGGAAAAATTGGGAAAACGTGTCCCCAAGTGCAGTCACAAAAAGCATCAAGCGCTACAAAGAAACTGGCTGACATGCGGACCGGCCCAGGAAAGGAAGACCGAGAGTCGCCTCTGCTGCGGAGGATAAGTTCATCCGAGTCACCAGCCTCAGAAATCGCAGGTTAACAGCAGCTCAGATCAGAGAGCAGGTCAATGGCACACAGAGTTCTAGCAGCAGACACGTCTCTAGAACAACTGTTAAGAGGAGACTGTGTGAATCAGGCCTTCATGGTAGAAGATCTGCTAGGAAACCACTGCTAAGGACAGGCGACAAGCAGAAGAGACGCGTTTGGGCTAAAGAACACAAGAAAGAACACAAGAAAGAAAACTCGCTGAATGAGGAGGGGTGTCCAAACTTTTGCTCTGTACTGTATATATACTGTATATATTATTTCCAACATTATGGAACAGTTCTGAAAACCTCCAGCTCATATGGAATGATGTAATTTAGTTAAAAAAACAAAAACACCCAAAGAAACGAGTCCATTATTCATGAGGATCTTAAAGTGAAAAAACATCAAACGCTGCGATTCCAGAGGAGCGTCGAAGGAACAGAAGGCCGAGAGAGGAGAAGTTCATCACGAGAAATCAACACCATGAGATCAGAGCCTGGAGGAACACGCGGCTCACGCGGCGCTCGCAGATCAGCACATCAGAGATTATTTTACATGTCGGACGTCTTCAGCCTCGATCTCCAGTGTAGAAAACTCCAGTGTTGAGGTAGAAGGAGGGTCTCAGGAGTCTCTAACACGAGGGTGTCGCCATAACGGGAAATTAAATGTAGTTCTTTCATTCATTTATTTTTAGAGTAGAAGTCAAGGGGATGTTTTTTTTTTTTTTTGAGTTAGAAACACAAAACATGATACTAGTGCTCAAAGTGTCTCAACGATCCTCGCTTTGTTTTTTTTGTAAATATTCACACACGTTTATATTTTTATCAGATAAAACAAACACATTTGTTAAATACAGTTTCAGGCCCTTTTATGTTTTAGTGTCCGGAACTATTTTTAAATTCAAATCTTCCAACGATCTTAACTGTCATTCAGATGAAACTCGTCAGATGAAATTTAGATTTCACATGAAAAGACACAAACTTGACGGTTACGGACACTACAGGTTATTTTTTTTGGGGGGGGAGGGGGGATTTTTGCTTTGCACTGAATGGTTTAGTCAAAGCAACAATTTTTACAGGTCATGTGCTTCTAGAAGCAATTTTACTATCAATACTCATAAAGAAATCTGAATAATTAGCATTTTAAGTGATTATTGTTTGAAGCGAGACAGAATAACGCTGAGAAATGGACATTTTTGGGGCTCATATAAAATCATCTCTTTAAACGGCTGACGTTAGCGAGATCGGTCACTTCCACGTTACATAAACTTTAGAAGTAGCTTCTTTGGCCACACATTTTCTCTATTATATGTATAACATCAGCCGATAGCTGCTTCATGCAAGTAAAATCTGATTACATGGCAAAAATCAAGCACAAGAAACATCAGCGTGTTCGCTACGAGCTTGGAGTCTGTACACGACTTATTGTTCAGCTCTTTTCTGTTTTCTACTCATGTTAAGTCGAGTGTTTCAGGGTGAATGAGATCATTCTGTGACTCTGTTTAAGGCTTTTTCAAGAAATTTCCAAACTGATTTCACCCTTCTGTAGTCATCCAAACACCATGGACACGATCCAACCACCACACACACACACACACACACACACACACACACACACACACACACACACGCACACAGCCCAGGCAATGATGTAAAACCAAACAACACGACGGGTAAATATTTAACTGAAGCACTTCATCAGTCAGACTGAGCAGAAGAAACAGCCTGCAGCGCGGACGAGAGAAAAAAACACAACCAGAGATGATGATGATGATGATGATGATGTAGAAAAAACGAGTGAGTACAGTGGGATGGCGCGGGCCGTAACGCGAGGCCTTCAGCTCTGTACGAGTGGAAGCTCTGAGTCACTGAGAACAAAATCAACCGCTGCTGAAAGCACTCGAGTTAAACACGCGGTGACGTCCGAGAGCGGCCCTGTCGTGGAAAAACTGCGGACTTTCCAACACACGCCGCTCTCGGCCATTTCGTACACTCGATGTCATGAAATCAGATCCGCTGTAGGCCTCACGCGGTTCCCCAAAGCACAGCGTGTACTGCAGGTCTTAACCACCAGGGGGCGATAGGTTTATAGTTTCACACTGAGACGCTGGTGTAAAAAAAGTTTCAAAAAATGCAGGGCTGCATGTTTTTACATTTTTTTTTTTTGTCAAGCAACAAAACTCCTCTAAATGAAAAAGAAACAGAAAGGGAATGAAAATGCACAAACAGAACTGAAGAAAAGAAAAGAAATGGAAAACTTGAAGGAAAAGAAATGAACAGAATGAAAGGTAAGAAAAAATAAAGCAAAAGAAAAGAAAAAATGAAAGAGACAGCAGAAAGGAAAATAAATTAAAATGAAACTAAATAGATTTTGGAAATTAAATTAATGAAAATAATGAAATAAAGTATGGATGAAAAAGGAAATGAAGGAAAATTAAATAAATAAATAAATAAATAAAGGAGAAAAGGAAGGTACGGAAAGGAAATAGAGGCAAGACAAACTCAAATGGAGAGAAAAAGAAAATAATTGAACAAAAAAGAAAGAAACGGAGGAAAGGAGAAGACGTGGAGGGATGAATTGCGAGTGTTCACCTTGTGTGAGCTGGGTGGGCGTGGTCACGGGAACTCCATCCAGGGAACACAGATGTCCGCAGGGGTCCAGGGTCACGACCCCGCCCCTGTTCTCGATGACGCAGTGCTCGGGTTCGATGCCCGGACCCTGGATGGTGATGTCCTGCGGCAGGGCGGCATCCTCGCGGCCGATACGGGTGATTCCTGCAACGGACGGGTCACATGATCATCAGCGGTCCAAAGAGTCAGGACGCGTCTCAGGACGGAATCAAAAGTCAATTATAATGAAAATCTGCAGGTTTTTATAGACATTTGGACACAGGAAGTGGCTCCGGTTCTGTGCTTCGTGGCACCCGGGACGATTTCACAGTTCCAAGTAAGGATCACGACCAAGAATGTCAAATTCCACATGTAATGTTTTATATGTAAAGTGTTTGGTTGACAATGTTATAAGGACGTCACCCACACAACATGTCAGTCATAATGTTAGTGTCAAACGTTATAGGAACGAAACCTATCGAAACGTCTCAGGAAATAAATGGAACATCTGACGGATTAGTTTTAAATGTTAAATGTTCCTCTAAGGTATAATGATTGGCAGGATGTGCGTTTCTCAATTATTAAACCTTTACAGCTCAACATCTGTCCTTACACTTAAACTGGAGAAAAGGTTCGACGTCTCTTTAGTAACTCTGGTTGGTGTGAGAGCTTCAGTATGTTCCGCGGTGTATCTGTGTGAGCTTTACACACTCGTCCTGTTAGCTCCATGCAAATGAATCCCATCTATCGCTGGCATTTTTCTCTCCGGCGCCCCCCGGAGGGTTTCCGTTAATTGACCCTGAGGTGCTCGGGACGGGATACGGGCAGAAACATGGCCGTATTTAGACAAACGCTGGCAGAGACGCTGGCATTCAGGTTCTGAGGAAACAGTCTGGGAGGAAACGTGGAAATGCACCAGAGTCATGTGGAGAATGTTAGATTAGTGCAGCGCAATAACTCAGCCTGGGGTTAAAGAAACAACAACGGGAAAAAAATCATCACTCAGAAATATTATTCAGGAAAGAAAATGTAAATATCGAGGAGACGGGAGTGATGGAGCGGAGTTGAGGTTACCAGCACAGAGCTGATTGTTATTACGACGTGCCCTGGAGTGGCTCATTTCCTATTCTGTTATAAATGAAAACTATCTGGAAACTTTTAGAAAAGTTACAGCAAGTTTACTGTCCTGAAGCGCTGACACTGGAGACTCCTCCAGATCAGTGACGAGTGGTTACTATAGAAACAATACCTTAACGGATGTTTATTATTATATATTACTGCATTAATATACAGTCTACCTGCCATGTGCAGCTGTGCACGTAAAAGAAGCATGAAGGGGAAGAAACGCATCAACCTGTCCTGAATAAACAGGGTCATGTGACCTTTCTGCACGCGCTCAAATGTGATTATGTTGATTCAAATAATAAAAGAAACAGCCTCAGTTAAAGTGACCAGCGTGCGGTTTGTTGGCTGCGACTCTACTATCTCACCCGCAGGAGGAGGAGGAAGTGAGGTCATCGCCTCGTCCTGCCTCTGTTCTCATTCGTTTCCTGTCTCCTGTACAGGGGACTGAGGTGAAGACAGGAAATGTGTTTAAACTCGTCATGTGCAAACTTCTCAAATCCTCCTCGACGTCTGTATAAAAACCTCCGACTCCACCCTGCTCCTCTACAAACCCCAGCCAGGGTGCATGATGGGAAAAATGAGCATCATAAAGGGGCCTCGTCACCGTCCTTCCTCTCAGATAACCTTCACGCCGCGTCCATCCTCCCTCAGGCCTGCGGTCAGCCCTAACAATAGTCGTCACGTGCATCCTCTCGCCCACACAGACCAGACAGAACAAGACACACACTGCCAGACGTATTTACAGCTCAGAACTGAACACACACACACACACACACACACACACACATAAACACACACACACACACACACACACACACACACACACACACACACATACACACACACTCCGTAGCTAAAGTTCACAAAGTCGCTCATATAGAAACACAAAAATGACAATTTAAGGTGTTTACATTATGATCAGGAAATCCCAAATCCAGAGTTAGGTTTGTTTGTTTGTTTGTTTGTTTATTTGAGCCCATTTTAACCATGTGTCCCAAAGCACATACTGTACCCCTACACTAATTCATCATATCACTTATAGCTGTAATTAACGAGGACGTTGATCTACCTTGCTGTTAGACGCCTACCCAGTTACCATGACAACGTATCTGCGCGAGCTCCGCACGAGAGCCGCGGCGCCGCCCGAAGGGTTTCCTCTAATTGAGTCGAGGTGCTCGGATGGGATTTCCCGCTGAACGCTGCTCTCTCGCAGCGCATGACCTGAAACACGGCCGTATTTAGACGAAGGCTGGCAGCGACGCTGACGTTCACATTCTGAGAAAACGCTCTGGGTGGAAACCTGGTCATCATACACATGGGCGTACGAACTGACGGTGTTGACACACGCTCCTGAAGAATGTCCACCGCTTCAGGGTTTGTTCTTTAATCCGTCTCAGGGAAACCCCTTAAATTAGAACGTGTAGCAGAAAGAGACGTGTGGCGTTTGAACAGTATCATTAACGGCCAGCGCGCGGGCGGCTGATAGGGCGAGAACAGCGTCAGTGAGGGTGCTCATTAACAAGGAGTGTGTGACGCAAGCGAGTGAGTGTACTCGTGTTCTGCTCACGAGTCGAGATCAATTTTAGACTTTGGAGGAGGATTAGAGCATTTCTCACCACAGCTACGGCCGGTCAAAGTCAAGGAATCTCCTTAAAGATTAAAACAAGCCCCTTCTGTTTTCTCATCAGTGTTGCTAAGCTAAAGATTTTATCACTGATTGATTTATGACTTTTTAGACGCCTTCAACAAGTATGACTTAAAAGAACAGCGGCAAACCTAGTGAGTTTTTGAGTAGATGCTAATAAACTTGATCAGGATAAACGAGTGAAGAGAGCAGAGTCACTCAACAACCCATCAACGCATCAAGTCTTACTGTGAGTGTTCCCAAAGACTGATCACTGAAACCCATCATTCCCAATAAACAATCACCAAAACCCATCATTCCCAATAAACAATAACAGAAACTCATTGTTCCCAATAATTAAACACTGAGCACTATTATTCCCAATAACCAAATTACTCAACCCTCCTTCAGAGCATAAAATATTACTGTTTCCAAAGACTAATCGCTAAAACCCAATACTCCCATTAACCAAACGCTAAAACCCATTATTCCCAATAACCAATTGCTAAAACCCAATATTCCCATTAACCAATCACTGCGCACCATTATCCCCAGTAACCAATCAATGATAAGCATTATTTTTCCCAGGCCTGGATAAAAAAAAAAGGTTCATGGCATCAGGAATAAAACCTATGTGGTCTCGGACGATCCGCTGTGAAAACCCCTTAATGGGAGCAGGCGAGAAAAACACAGCTGACTCATATGTGTAAAGTGTAACATGTGACCTACGTGCGACGTGTCTGTAGCAGACGTACCTTCCTTCAGTGGTAGTACGGTGATGGCCACACTGAGCCGGCCGCTCCCCAGACTGACCAGGTGAGGCGCTGTAGTCTGAACCTTCAGTCCCTTCCCCGTGTCGATCAGGTCCAAAGGTGAAGTCTGTACGTCACGACATGTCTCAGTTTAAAGCACACAAGTACATTCTCATGATTCTCACTGAGAACTGATCGGAAGAGATGTCTAATGGTTCCTAATGACCTGGAATGCGTTCCTGATGGTCTGTAATGATACTGTAGGTTCATGTTGTTCCTTATGGTGAGTTTATTTTGATTGTACTTATCTACCCATGACACAAAGCTCTAGGGATATTTAACGATAACCAGAAAATCCCTGGAATCTAAGGGAACGGCATTAAAACCAATGCTTATTAAGTTCCTTTATGTAATGGTAACCATTACAGACTATAAAATAGATTAAGTTTTTCCCAGTAGATGCAAACAGTGTCAAGATTCACAACATTGCTTTCTCCTGAACAGTTTCTATTTGCATACTAAAAAAAAAAGTGCCTCCCTGAGGTGCGGATTATAAACGTTAGGTTTTAAACAGTGTTTTGATAGTTTTATGACTTTTTGCATTTTTGCATCCTGGCCTGAGGGTATTAGGGTGGAGACACGCCCACGGCTGAGCACAATTCCAGTTTTTACATCTGGAAAAACAATAAGAGCTTCAAACTCACCTTAGGAGGTGTCAGGTTCTGGTCGGATTCTGGCTGCAGTGTGGTTTCAGAGCTGTCTCTCTCAGCATCCTAAAGGACACACCCACACACACACACACACACACACACACACACACACACACCCACACACACACCCACACCCACCCACACACACACACCCACACACACACACACACACACACACACACACACACACACACACATTAGCACACCTATATGCTCGGTATCTCCGCCCCAGCATCTGAGTTACTCAGCTGCGTCTCAGAGCTTTCGGAGCAACCCCCGTGTGAAAGCTCGACAAGGGGACGATGTCTCCTAACCAACTTAAAGACAAGAGCACATCCACTGAGCAGACATAAACACACAAAGACTGGACACACAATCGCTCTCGGATGCACGGAGGAATGTGCGTGTGAAGCACGGTCTGAGGGAGTCGAAGGCGACGGCGCTGAGAGTGGGAGGAACGCGCAGGAATGTTCCGAGCCGGCAATTTCCCACGAGTCACTGGGAGTGCTTGGCATGCACGCATGGCCGGCGGAGGAACGGTGAGAACGGACACGCTACAGGAGACGGAGCAGGAGGTGGGACGGTTCCTCCTACGCGCTCATGTGTTCCACAGCTGGACTGAGGAGACTCAGGAAGTGAAAGAAGGAAGACAATAAACATCTACCTAAGACTTTATTTAACTTATCAACTCGAATAAATAAAGCGGCTGAGCTTAGCCGAGGTTAATGCAAATAAATAAGACATACGTGTTGGAGCTCACGCTGAAATGATCACGAAGAATAAAACGCTGTGTGCGGTGACGTCGAAGTGTCCCGGCGTGAGTTATTTCTCTCATACCACTGCCATTCGTCAGCACTTATATTCACATTTACTGAGAACAAAATCTTTTGACCTTCCAGTGACTTTTGCAGATTGCTGACACTGGAGACTCCTTACCTGAAAAATCCAACTACTGACGATATTATTGTTATGATGCCATTAGAACAATATCATCTGGTAAAATGTCATTTTCAGCCTAATATGTGGAATCTTTGGATTACATTCATGAAATGAATCAGTTCCCCATCAGATGGTTGAGATGATTTTTATATTACACTTTGAATATTCATGATTTTCACATTTTTGGATTTGGGATTTTCTCTCAACAGGTTCCTCAAGGGTTCTCTGTCTTGTTTTGAGTTCTACCTGGAACCCTCTGGAGAAAAAATGACCCTGCATGATGTCCAGGTCCTTCACATAGCAGACGTTTAAGAAAAACCTTAAAGCCTCGGCTCGACCAGAAGTTACCACCCCCCCTCCCCCCACCTTCGTTCTGCCTGTTCCTCCGTTTCCTCTGATTGAGGGCTCGTTTCCCACACGAGCTCGCTGCTGGTTCCCTCTGCACTGCCTGTTCCCCCTAATCTGCTTCCCCTTATCACGCCAAACACAATACACACACATTTCAGGCCTGAGAAAACAAAAAACACAAGTTCTGTCTGCAGAAAGGAGGTCAGGAGGCCCAGACGCTGTTTGCTAAACTCTTTGGAAGGCAGTTAACAAAAAACATGACCCACTTTCTGACCCTGTAGTAAGAACCCTCCTCCCCTCACTCCTCGAGCTCTCGTCTTTCAGGTAGGCGGGCGTGTGCGGACAGGACTAGAGCCGGTGTTCTGGTGGGAGAGTCAGTCAGGTATGTTGGCCCCGGGATGCAAACAGCACCGCCAGACGAATTCCGTAACGCCACTGCTGAGGCATAGCAGACCCGAGTGAGGGGGTGGGGACGGGACCGGGTGATGAGTCAGAATTGTGCATCAGGGGGTGTTGATTAATTTTCTATAGCAGCAGCTCTGACTGTAGCGCAGCTCCAAATCACAGGGTCATAATAATGCACTCGTTTCCATAGCAACGGCTCATTCACATGGCTTTCTATAAGAACACATTTATTGTATGGAAGGAGTCTCCAGTGTCAGAGCTGTAACTTTTTGTTAAGTTTGACGACGTCTTCAGGACAGAGGAGTCTGTCACTTCTTTAAAGATGCTATAACGCAAGAGAGAACGGGAACTTTATTTATTTAATGTTGCGAAATTAAACAATATTAATGTGATTTATTCATAACAAATCTTAATCACTGGTACAGTATATACTATAGCTGTGGTTAAAGAGGAACAAAGCACACTGGGACACGCTGATACTGGAAAATAATCAACACCATCTCAAATTACAGCACACACACACACACACACACACACACACACACACACAAATAAATGATTAAAGAACAACACACGGCACGCTTCAGTCTTTAGGAACATCTGGGATAATGTATGAGATAAACTTCTGGTTTGAACCTGAGCAACGCTCTGTTTTTATTTAAAAGCGGAAATTGCAGGGAGTGTTGGAGAGTCGGAGGAAACCTTGATTTTGACAGCGACTACACTGATCAAAGCCTGCGTGTGGAGACTCCCTGCGCATGATTAGAGCTTCAGTGAATAAAGCCTGAGACAGACGGCATTATGGGAGCTCGCACAAGGTGCTGGCGGGTTGCAAAGGGTGTGGAGGGTTTAAACCGGCAAACTGTCTGTCCCGCGTTGTTTTTTCATTCCCAATCGAACCGGAGGGTCTCTGGTTAATTCTGCCGCCTCCTCCGTATTCTCAGGTTCACTCGTGATCACTGTGTTCTGACTATCAGAACATCAGACTCAGTATTTAAAGGTGTGCAATAATCCGGTATACTGGATATTACTCGTAGGCTCTGAACAGAACACAGTTTATTCTTATGCACTTCACCATGAAGACGGGCTTGGACTCGGCTGATGCAGGCAGCTGACAGATTGTGACTGCAGTCGCTCAAGAGTTCAGGACTGAAATTCTCACAAACAGTTTTGAGCCTCTGATAATGAAACCGGACTCCATATTAACCTAAACACCTACAAACACCTCTCCTGAACTTCCAGATTCCTAACACACAGTTATTTTCAAAGCTTTTTTTTTTTTTGGGAAATTATGGAAATAAAGTACAACCTCGGCTTACAAGCGCCCCACCTTAAGAATTTTCACCTTAAGAACCTCAGCATTTTCAGCATACGAGCGAACGAACCGAGCCGAAACGATTGACGGCTAAGTCGCACATGCTGTACCTCCGGGAGCGGGTCACTCACTGCGTCAGTGGAAAGCTAAGTGAAGCGAGTTTATGTTTTTTTTGTGAAAAAAGCGGCACGGCAGCAAGAAGAAAAGGATTTTCTTAAATTACTGTTAAGCGAGGCTTAATGCCTTTTTATTTCATATTTTACTTCATTTACAAACGTCTTTTCTAAATGTTTCGATTGTTTTTATATGCATGAATATGATTATAGTGTTGGAAATTGGGAATATTGGTAATATTTTTGGGAGGCTGGAACGGATTATCTGCATTTATATTATTTCCTATGGGACAAAGCGCTTCACTATACGACATCTCACCTTAAGAACTCGACTCCGAAATGATTATATTCGTATGCTGAGGTCCCGCTGTAACAAACACTTATTTGCATTTTTTTTTATTCTGTAAAGATGCTTTGGGACAATTATCTCATATCAAAGAATCTTCTACAGTTTGGGTTAAACTATTTCAAATCAAGTAAATTACGCTGATAACTGAATTCTAGCGTTTCTATTTCCTTTTAAAAAAATGTTTAGACAAGCCATATTAGGGATTAAGAAAAAAATCAGAGGTAATTTGCATACCCCTCCCCCTGACTTGCTTAGCTCCACCCACTCTTTGGCCTTGGCTAAGCAGTCACATCAAGTTCTTGGCTGTAAAAAACGTGCTCACTCGTATATCTTTTTACTCCTGTGAGGAAGTGACAAATTAAACTCTGACGGCTGGTGATTTGCGTCTGATCTCTCTCAAGTGGCCACCATGGCTGCGTCCCAAACCCTGACCTGTGCCGCGCGTGACAAAGCTCTCGTTGTGTCCTGCCTCCTCATGGTGCTCATTAGCTTCCCTCACACACACACACACACACACACACACACACACACACACTTTCTCTCCCTCTCTTGTCAGGACCTTCAGGCAGACAGACTTCCCTCTGTTCCACGCCTGCACCCTGCTCACACCATCACCGCTACACAAAAAGCAAACGACTCGAATTCCTTCAAGTCTAGCGCTTTGGAAAAGTTCTCCTAATCGCCGCAGAATGTGGAGAAGTGTGAGAGCATCAGTCTGACACGCTCTGAAAGTGGCTGTTAGCGCTTAATGTATTTCCAGCGACTGAAAGAGACGAGGGAGTGTTTGCACAGGTGCGAGCGATTAGCAGAACGACGTTCCTGATGATTTAAGAGACGTTCGGGAAGCTAAACTTGGCTCCGGACTCAGACCTAATAGTTTTAGTTTTTTCATTAGGTCTTCTTGCTTGAGTGTGTCTCACATACCTGTCGTAGGTTAAATAAGGGTGTCATGTGTCTAACGAATAAAAGGCTTATTATTTTTTATACGGTTATACAATCTGGGCCAGATATTCTGCTTAGTTTTATTCCCAATTCATAAAAAAAAAAAAAAATAAAAAATAATAATAATAATATATATATATATATATATATATATATATATATATATATATATATATACACTAAAACAAACAATAAAACAATAATTTTGTACATGTAAACCTAATTTACATGTAGATTAATTCTCTAGAATGTTTTATTAGTTACATTTCTAACATTTTAAACATAAGATGGCATTTATTAAGTAAAGTGAATAATCAGAAAGTAATCATTATTTTCCTGTAACTCCCCACAAAACACACGAAAAAAAAAATCTTTTTTTCAATTTATCAAAAACAAGTATTAAGTTTTATTCATTTACATTAAATTAGTGTAATTGACTGTTATAGATTTTAGAAAAGGTTAAATCTAATAATAATCTGCTGATCTTTAATGTAATCAGTGATATTATTATGATTATTATTATTATTATTATTACTATTATTTCAGGTCGAAGTCCACGTACATGTCTGTGTGTCTCTCTGTCTCACTTATTAACACACAGAAATCACATTCTGTAAGGTCGAGTATCTGACGCCTTGTTTACACTAAAATATTCACTTTATCTTTTCTAATTAATATCTATTGCTGCAGGTGTTTGTTTACATTGAGACAGTAGCGCATTAGTAGCTTATTTTAAAGTAGATGATTAAATCCCACACGTAACTGTTCATAACATCACTTTTACTCCACATGTAGATTCACTGGTGGTGCAGATTAAACTTCAGGCAGAGATCTGAGGACTGCAGGAGATTCAGTAAATTCTGTCCAGACAGTTCTGCGTGATGCTGCGACATAATCTGGCTGGACAGACAAACAGACAGACAGAAATGTTTCTGACCGGTTTCTGGTCCTCGAATATATGAAACATAAAGATATCATTGAACGAGTTCTGATCCAACGTACGAACAAAACCTTCATTGATATACAGTAGATGTTATAGCTACAATTTGATATATAGCTAGAATACGGCTCATAACATCACTTCTAACTTCCCAGAGTTTCGTTAAATTCGGTCTGATCTGGTTTCTGCTCCTCCAGTGTATGAAACATAAAGATATCATTGAAAAACTGAGTTCTGACCCAATGTAGAGACAAAACCTTCCTTTTATTTATATAAATACTGTCGAAAAAATGATTTGTTCCTGCTGTCACTTACTTTATAGCAGCTGTAAACATTCTCTCTCTCTCTCTCTCTCTCTCTCTCTCTCTCTCTCTCTCTCAGGCACTCAGTGTTATGTTTATTGAAATGTGCGGCCGTTGCTCACGTCAGGTTTGCTAATTAGAGACTGAACTACGAATCTACTCCTGGACTTGTGTGAAGTTAAATAAAACCTCGACCCAATCGGGTAATGAAACATGTCTACCTGACGCTACGTGCATCTGAGGCAGACACTGGAACACATCTGGTCACGTGAGCATTTATTTACTCCCGGCATAAAAGGTACACATTTATATACACACACGTATTGTATCTGTACATTTCAGAGCTTTACACACCCAAAACAAAATAGCGGTGTGTTATGGAGCGTGCTCAGTGCTCCATGTGATTGTTTTCCTTCACAATCTCCTCCGCTCTCTCCAGCACCCTGCATCATCTTATCTTTAAACATATAATGGAATTTAACACAAACAAGTTCATGTCACGGCTTGTGCCAAGAGCGTCTTTTGTGACCGAATATCTTTCGCTATGCAGCGCCAACAATGACAACATTCTGTACAGTCCACAGTCCATCTCTCCGTCTACTGCACCTCCTCAATCAGTCCTGCGCTCAGAATCAAAGGCTTCATGGAATCTGAAATCCTGCGAGAACTTTTAAACTTATTCATGTTGTCTCAGAAAACAAGAATAACAGAAAAAACAAGCAGTAACTCTTTACCCAGGAAAAACTTTACATATTTTATGAATGAGACGCTTCACACACTCGTTTCTTGGATGATCTTAAAGCTTGTTAATGATTAAATGTTTTAGAGTAAAGTGAAGTGTGAAGAGCAGCAAAACACAACATTGACCTAAATTGATCCGAGACATTTTATAATTTAAGGTATTATATTTTTTCTTAATAGAACCAATAGCGGTTCAGGTTAGTAAATTCCTTCAGTGTAGCATATCTGCTAGTTACAAAAAAATTCTAAATATATATTTTTCTGACTGGTTATCTTCACTAATCTCTAACATATTTGACAAAGTCCTTATTTTGACCCATAATTTCAGGGTAACTCACCTGCCTGGCCACGTCTCGTTTACATGAGCATCATAAATAACGTCATATTTGAACATAAAATAAAATCACAACAAATCATAAACCATAACAGTGTAACATTTCATTCAATTCAACACTCGATGAGCTATTATAGATAAAATGATCAAACACTTCCCACAGTGTGTTTAAATCCCCAGGGGTCTGGGGGCACGAGGCGGGGTTACACCCTGGGTGGGGTGCCAAAACCACTGTAGGGCACAAGGGCACACACACTCACACACTCACACACTCACACACTCACTCATCAGGGGCCATTTGTAAATGACAATCCGCTTCACGTGCATGTGTTTGGACTGTGCGAGGAAACTGGAGTACACGAAGGAAATGCGCCAAGCACAGGGAGAACATCAACCTCCACGCACAGGGCGATCTGAAGGTGGGATTCGAACCTTCCACCCTGCAGGTGTGAGGACACAATGCTAAGTTTAATTTTGAAACTAAGACTTTTGAAATAGACGAAAAGAAAAGCTGTTGTTAACTCTAATGGTTTTTATTCACTAAAAAACCCAAGCCAAAAAAATCCTCAAAAAAAGGTCAAATTTGGCATTATGGTGATTTTTCAGGCTCAGTGAAGCCCATACATACATACAGTACATAATGTTTGAGTGATGTTACAACATGTGTTCCCTTAATAGATAAAATACGATATTTTTAAAGAATGTGTTTAGAATAAATATTCTTATCATTAACAGAAATGGAATTTAGCCCAGATTACAGAACGGTCCACTTTCATAGAGTTTCGCTTTATGGGTTATTCCTGGAATTAGGGCTCGTTAACTGTTGCATTAAAGGGTTCTGACACCAAACACCAAACACACCAAACACCCCAAACACACCAAAACCCGCGACACCCCAAGCTGCCCCCCAAACAAAGAAATAAATGGTGTTTTTAAATTGTGTTTGATTTCTAAACATAACAGATCTACAGAGCAAATAAACATAATAAAGAAGTAAATAAACACCACACGCGACGTTACACGGTGGATATAAACTCTGCGGTCTCTCACCGGGACAGAGCCGATCCCCGTCATCATGAGTGATCCTGTCAACTCTCCCGATCCTCACGTGCGCCAGGAATCCGTTTCCAAAAACACCGAAATTCAGATGAGAACTAATAAGGTCCGGAGGCGGCAGCGAGCCGCGCGCGCAGAGTCCCGGGAGTGAACACCGCACTGACTGAGGGGGTTTTATTAAACTGGGACCGAGGAGCGACACCGACCGCACGCGCCCGCGCTCCGCTCCACACCAGCTGCGGAATGCGCGCGCCACAGCTGGGAGAAAAACCTGCATACGCGCATGCGCAGTCGTGACCTCAGCGGCGCCCTAATGCACTGATAATGAGGAGAACCATGAACACCGCGGGGCCTTTCAAACCCCACGGACGACTGTTTATCATTATTATTATTATTATTATTATTATTATTAAAATAAAATACGTGTGACGTCATTGCATAACACTTAATTGACACGTGCGGTGATTTGGCACCAGTTGGACCTGCTTTGGGATCCCATATTGTCCTTTAATTCTTTATTTTTAAATCGTAAATACAAATAAACAAACCATTTATGTTTATCTTACCGTCAAATTTTATATTTAATTTATATTTTCTTGTAAATGATGATGATGATGTGGTTGTTGATGATGATGATGATGATGATGATTGTTGTTGCTCACAAAAATACATATTTTTAAAGTAAAAATACAAAACAATTTGTAATAGTTTACATTTTGGTCAATATATATTCAATTCAATCCTTTCTACCAAAAGGTCCCAATATTTTTATTATTAATACAATAATGTAATATTATATAATATTTGTATCAAAATGTTACATTTTTGTGTCTCTGTATAATATAGCATTTATATAAATATATAATACAAATAACAATTACTTTATATAACAATATTTTAAAGAACTATTTATTTGATATAATATATGCATATAAATTTAAAATTTATATAAATAATTATTAGAACTGTGTTTTTTTCCCCATTAGGTCTCCAAAACTTTAAGCAAAGCATAATTACTGTCAAATCATTTTATACATTATCTGCTCTCTCTCTCTCTCTCTCTCTCTCTCTCTCTCTCTATTATACTATACTATACTATACTATACTATACTATACTATACTATACTATTCTATACTATACTATACTATACTATACTATACTATACTATACTATACTATACTATTCTATACTATTCTATACTATACTATACTATTCTATACTATTCTATACTATACTATACTATACTATACTATACTATTTTGATCTATTTTGCTGCAGAATTCTCACATATGTCTGACACCGTGCTGTATTCAGACCTTAGACTTATTCTAAAAATAAATTGCTGTGCATTATGTTTCAAATCCTCCACAAATCCTGGGGTTATTAGAAAGAGAGAAGTGATTTTTGTGTCAAAGCAAAAAATGAAAAAACAGATGCTCAAATGATTATTTATTCTGCAGCTTTGCTCTCCATGTGTTCTGAGTTAAAGAGCTTGTTTGTGGTCACTGAGTTGGAACTGACTTTAAGACTAGAAGAACTGCCAGCACTAAAGAGAGGTTCGGTTTGGAGCATCAGGTCAAAAGTGCACTCTGGGTTTTTTATTTTGTTTGTTTGTTTGTTTTTGTGCACTAGACTAGGGCTAAAACATGAAACTCATCTGAAGTAACCTTCTGAAATCACTTTCAATCTTCTGAATGACTTTCATTCAGCTGTCACTCATCAGACATGGGGATTTTATTCATTTATAATATAATGTGTTTTGTTATCATTTCTATTTCTTACACTATGTTTTTATTTTATTTTATATATATTATATGACCTGTTGTAATAATCTAGGGATGGTATCAATTTCATATAATCAAAAATAATAACTAAATATTAGAATAAAATTATAGAAAAAAATACTATCGGTTTTTGATATTTATAATAACTTTGCTAAGCTTTTGCGCAATATTTCACAAAAGTTGCATAATTTTTTTATTCAACAAACATGCCTATTATAACTTGCATATTACAAAGAACAAAGCGATCACCTAATGCTGTCGAGTTTTGAGTTAAAAAGTGTTGGTTCATTTTTTGGAAGAAGCAGATTACAGTATATTACTGACTTTGTTCCAATAAGTTACAGATCAAATCATTTATATGGTGGAGTTTTCTGTAAGGAGCTGTTTATTTAAGGAAGGAGTCTCCAGTGTTAGTCCTTTGTAGCAGTCAGAGGTAACAGTGTAACGTTGTTCTTCATAGGGTGGAGGAATGATGAACTTATTTGTATCGCATAGCACTATAACATATAACATAACCCGTATCACATAAACTGCATATTAAAAGCATGATGTTTCTTCCTTAATAAGAAATGTTATGAGAAAATGATTTAATCCAAGACTTACAGCTCTGTACTAACTAATCATTACCCTTTCATGGGGGGCAAAAATAACACGCACCAAACAAAGCAGTTATGCTTTCCAACACCTCGCTACTCCTCTGATCCCAGGTGAACCCGACAGGATCGTCAAGTAAAGAGTGAGAAATGAAAGATACCTAAGCTGTGTCTGTCTCTCCTGCGCCAGCTGGAAGCCACCAGGCCTGGAGCTGCTCGCCAGGAATTACAGCCCAATTAGCATCTCTTTATGTAAGTAAGATATTCACACAGCAGCCACATCCAAGACCTGGATCTCATCAGCCTGAGGGAGGGGAGGGACGGAACGTGTGAGGGAGAGAGAATTAAAACCAGAACGACAGAGAGGGAGGGAAGGACGAGGAGCAGGAATGAGTGGGAGGAGAGCGGACGTGAAGAATATCACCTGAGACGCATCGGTGAGAAAGTCAAGTCATTTATCTCTGAAAGATATTCAATTGTGTAAGACATCGGGTTCAGTTTCAGTGACAGAATTCAGGTAGGATACTTGTGAGTGCAAAAGTTTGTGCCCCCTCGGATTCTTTTAATGTTTATCTTTATTTTCATGCTTCTAATGTGCAGTTTTCTACACCAGCGTGTCCTCTTGCCCTGGTTCTCAGTTAGATTGTCTTATTTTAGGCCAGACTGCAGCAACAAGGACAAGATGGTAATCATCATTAAATGAAAGTGCATCCTTTAACCACCAAAATTTATGCCATAGAACCACAAAACACTTAATAATGATTAAGCTGACGAGTGATCACGCAGCTGTTTACGGATTCCAGAATTAAGTGTTCATAGCAACAACAATAATAAAGTACCAAAAGAAACTTTTTTGGTTACAAATCATTTAAAACACAACAGCAACAGAAGCTCAGTTTAATGTACTGCTTTACTCTTTGATGTCAGTCTGCACAAAAGTTTGTATACCCATTAAATTCAAATGAATTCACTGAGAATCAGGAGAACAGATGCTCTAAAATAAAAAAAAGCAAAGAGTTTTATGAAAAACAGGATTAAAAAGGTATCACACGAACACCGAAGTCCTCGAGCGAAGAGAAATAGGTGAAGAAATGGGGTGTATAAACTTTTGCATTTACTTTCCTGGAATACTGTAATCGTAATAGGTCTTGATGCAGTTGTGTGTGTGTGTGTGTGTGTGTGTGTGTGTGTGTGTGTGTGTGTGTGTGTGTGTGTGTGTGTCTGTAAGGAAACTGACATTGAGAATGAAGAATCTAAACTCGGTCATTAAGGATGGAAATGAAAAGCAGAAGATGGAGGAGGGAGGAAATGGTCCATGTAATGGAGGAAGAAACAAAAACCCAGTGTGGAGACGATTAGATCTCTCTGTGTTCCAGTGACGCCTAAAACTCTCAGCTGGGAACATTTCAGATCTTCTCCCTCGATGATTTTATTTGTTTTATGTTGTACAGAATAACAAGCCAAACTTATTATCTGTTTAAAGCTACATTTAAAGTTGGTTCTCGCTTATGTTACAGCAGCTGTAAACAGTTGCTCCTGTAACTTGCTGTAGCTCCACAAATCTTCTGAGTTCATCAAGTTTTCTTATATCTTCATAAGGCTTAGTGTTCAAGGATTTGTAATTCTTCAGGAGTCTCCATACACCGTGTGGCTTGAACACAAAGACTTATGAAGACTTGATGAGTGAAGACGAAAACTTCCGAATTGAAATAAAAAAAAAATAAAAAAAATATTAAATATATTCTGTTTATAATTGCGTTTACTTTAATGCCGTGGTTTAAATTTCAGAATCTGCAGATAGTAGATGAAATGTAGAAAACAAATTGTTATTTGAAGGAAACATAAATATAAAAATAAATACTGAAAAAAGCATAAATAATTATCATCTATATAAATAAAGAAAGGTTTCGTCTGTACATTAATTAGAACTTGCTCAATGATATCTTTGCGTCCTTACGTTTCATACGTCGGAGGACCAGAAATCAGTCTCAGAAAATTTCTGTCTGTCTGTCTGTCTGTCTGTCTGTCCAGACAGGTTATGTCGCAACATCACACAAAACTGTCTGTACAGAATTGACTGAATCTCCTGCAGTCCTCAGATCTCTGGCTGAAGTTTAATCTGCACCATCAGTGAATCTACATGTGGAGTAAAAGTGATGTTATGAACAGTTACGTGTGGGATTTAATCATCTACTTTAAAATAATCTACTAATGCGCTACTGTCTCAATGTAAACAAACAGCTGCACCAATAGATATTAATTAGAAAAGATAAAGTGAATATTTTTACTGGGATTAGTTCATATTTTCACTTTGGCTGAAATAACAGCGCTGAAGTGGTAGAAGTGAATTTTAACACGCCGGAGTCGTTTTAAGACAAAACTTCATCTTTATCTGATCGACTTTTTCCATTTCTCATGTGATTCTCTCTCTGATTACCGAACAGCGAGTGTATTTGTCTGAGCACCAAAGAAGGACAACTTAGTGTAAACAAGGCGTCAGATAATCGACCTTACAGAATGTGATTTCTGTGTGTTAATGAGTGAGACAGAGAGACACACAGACATGTACGTGGACTTCAACCTCAAATAATCATAATAATAATAATAATAATAATAATAATAATAATAATCATAATAATAATCATAATAATATCACTCATTACATTAAAGATCAGCAGATTATTTTCAGCTCTAACACTAGTAGCTCTATTACTGTATGACTCTCTGTTATCATTGTAACAGTGTTACTGTAGAAGTATATTACTGTCTGGCGGCACAGACGTGTAGTGGTTAGCACTGTTGTCTCGCACCTCCAGGGTCGGGGGTTCGACTCCCATCTCAGTGTTTGGAGTTTACATATTCTCCCTGTTCTTAGTGGGTTTCCTTCAGGTTCTCTGGTTTCCTCCGACAGTCTAAAGCCTTGCAGATTGGTGTTTTTAAATTGCCTGTATTGTGTGTGTGTGTGTGTGTGTGTGTGTGTGTGTGTGTGTGTGTGTGTGTGTGTGTGTGTGTGTGTGTGTGTGTGTGTGTGTCGTAGTGTGTATCCTGCCTAATGCCCGAGTCTCCTGGGCTGTGATGCTGTACAGGATAAGTGTTATTAAGAATGAGCGAGTGAGTTTATTACTGTGTAACTACATTATTGTATTTATTACTTGATGAGTTTGGCGTGAAGGTTATGATTTAATTTTCAGTAGATGCAAAATAATCTGAGTTAAAATAAAACCTGGTACACAAGCTCCTTTTTGGATCACCTGTTTAATGGAATGCATGGAAGTTCGTCCTGTTCTGTAGAACATTCCAGACTCAGAAGCTCATTGTGAAGCTTTTCTGACAAAAAACAAAACAAAACAGGAAAACGGTCTTTTTATGGCCAACTCTTTTCACTTGATCATATGTTCATATGTTTGACTGCACAAACTACAGACCGAAGTTACTCACTAATTTAAGCAACGCTTGTGTGTGTGTGTGTGTGTGTGTGTGTGTGTGTGTGTGTGTGTGTGTGTGTGTGTGTGTGTGTGTGTGTGTGTGTGTGTGTGTGTGTGTGAAAGTCTAAACATAGAGCTTCAGAAGAGAAGCGTCTAAACTCAGAACCTGATGATTTTCAGGATCCTTCTGGCACAAACAGCTTCTCCTGGTCACTGCGGCTTCTGGCTGAAACAATCCCCTTAAACAAATATGCAGCAAAAATCCCAAAATGGCCGCAGCAACCATCCAGCAATCGGCGTAATTATAAGTTTGTCACCTTCAGTTTCTTTTTTGCTGCTCAGACAAGATCATTAATGTATTTCCAGCAGAGAGTAACATCTCATGAGGGTTTGCTCCTGAAGCCCTGAAGAACAAACCATCAGCCTGGTGAGGAGGAACGAAAGGAAATAGATGGAGATGCTGAGATAGAGTGAGAGAGAGAGAGAGAGAGAGAGAGTGTGTGTGTGTGTGTGTGTGTGTGTGTGTGTGTGTGTGTGTGTGTGTGTGTGTGTGTGTGTGTGTGTTCAACTGAAACCCAGCATTACTGCAGCAACACGCTCGAGACTCCAACCGCAACGCTTTCCCGATCTTCTGCACCAGCATTCCTGACTCTCCACGATCCGAGACTGGAAATGGAATGACGCTCACAAATACAACATAAATACAAACAAATACAGTGATAAAATGCATCAATTTGGAGAAATGCATGGGAAAATTTCCGATATATATTTTGCATATTCAACTCCACAACTATTGGCACCCTTTCAGACATTTTACAAAAAATTTGTTTAGAAATACATTAAGGAAATTCTTTGAACAGCCAGAGACGTTGGCAAACATGGGGCATCACACAGTGTTTTGCTATTGGGAGACTCCACTGGACATGGGGCACCGGACAAGCAGGTACTTTGGCCCAAAATGGATCTTTGGCTGACAGAATGCTTTTGCCCTGCCAGGGGCTTCTACAAGATTTAGGCATTGCTACCTGGAGGACACTTTTGGGTATAAAGCATTGCCCAACTAGAGTCTTCTGCCCATCTGGCAACTTCTGCCCAAATAGGAGGTTCTGCCCAAAATGGGAGCTTTTGCTCATCTAGGGGATTTTGCCCATTAAGTGATTTTTGCCCAACCAGGGGCATCTGTCCATCTAGCGGTTTCTACCCAAGCAGAAGCTTCTGAACTTCTAGTGGTTTTCTGCCCAAAAAGGAAGGTCGGCTACCAGGAAGCGTCTGCCAAGAGCTTTTGTGCAACATGGGCTTTAGCACCCAGGGGATTCAGCAAATTTTGTGCCCCTCAAGGGGGCTTCTGCTCAACATGGGGCAGGAGGTTCTGCTCATCATTGGGTTAAGCCCAAAAAGGGCTTTGTGCCGGTCCTGGTGCTCTGTCTGTGGGGCTGCAACTGCTCATCTCTATTTTCCAGCAGGAAACACTCATTCAGAGCACTCATGATATTGAAAGAGGAAAGAAAAGTGCTCCACTTACTTCCAAAAACATGTTTTAATAAAATCAAACTTTAAAAAAGGTGCCAATAATTTTGGAGATGACAGCAGTTCATCCATCATCAACATGATCAGGCGATTTCTACAGTTCCTGCTAGTCTCGTGACTCTGGTGGTGATGTCGTAGGCAGAGCGTAGAGGTCATGTGACTGCGCGGTCCGGTGGGGGGGGAAGGAGGAGGAGGTCATTGAGTCTGATGACGGTGTTGGCGAAGTCCACCAGCTCCACGAAGTCTGAGGTGATGATGTTGACACCATTCACACCAGGCTTCTGCGCCTCCACCCATGCCATGATGACCGGCAAGTTCCTGCATGTGACAGGAAACACATCGCGGTGAGATTTAACGTGCATGTGGTTAATTTATACACACTAAATATCACAGGTGGAAAGATCTACAGAGAAGAGTCACACTGAGAGAGACGTCACTGTGGCTGAACGAGAGGCTGGATAACTGAACAAGCTGCTCTGAATGTCTGCTAAATTTAAACTAGCTGCTTGAGTCTGTGGCGTCACTTCACTCCCTCACTCACTCACTCACTCGCTCACTCGCTCACTCGCTCACTCACTCACTCGCTCACTCGCTCACTCACTCACTCGCTCACTCGCTCACTCACTCGCTCACTCGCTCACTCACTCGCTCACTCACTCGCGCACTCGCGCACTCGCTCGCTCGCGCACTCGCGCACTCGCTCAGTCGCTCACTCACTCGCTCACTCACTCACTCACTCACTCACTCACTCGCTCACTCACTCACGCTGGTCTGAGGGTTATAAGATCACTACAGCAAGCCAGTCTAGACGGCCAAATACTGCACATACCAGAATAAACAGCCAAAACCAGCGGGCTTGTTCGAACAGTTTCAGCAAAAATGAGATCTGGCTTTTCTACAGATCTATCAAAGTTATCAACACTATAAATCTACAAAGTTATTTGTAGACAAAAAAACTGTTTCAGGTTTGTGTTCCTAAGCTCACGGACACTCATGAGGCTTGATTATCACATCTAACCCAAATCTGTCAAACACTGCATCAACCACACACTTTTATTCGTCATCAAATAACTGGGTAAAAAAATACTGGGTAAAGTCAATAAAACTAACAAATTGTTTCTTTTTTGGGGGGGATTTTCCCTCTAATTTAGTCGTGTCCAATTCCTCCCCGTCACTAGGGGGCTCCACATTAAGACTATTCCTACAACTCAGCCGGGAGGGCCGAGGACTATCACGTGTTTCCTCCGAACCATGTGACGCCAACCGACCGCATCTTTTCGAACCGCTCGCTCGCGCACCGTTGGGGGCGGAGTCACACACAGCGCTATCCACTCCTTTTGCTCACTTGAGCTCACGGACGCCCCTGATTGGCTGTAGAGCTGTGAATAATGTGGGAGCACCCTCTGAGAGAGCTCGGCCAATCAGCTCTCTCTAGACCTCCGGCTGCGAGGGGTTACAGCATCACCCGGGAATCGAACTCGCGATCCGGACGACAGGCCGAGCACTTTACCACTGCACCACTTGGAAGCCCCTAACAAACTCACTCACTCATTCGCTCACCGTCTACTCCACCTTTTCCTGTATACAGGGTCAACGGGCCTGGAGCCTATCCCAGGAGACTTAGGGCACGAGGTGGATACACCTTGGATGTGGTGCCAAACCATCACAGGGCTCACACACATATACACACACAAATGCTCATTCACACATTACGGGCAATATGGGAACGCCAGTTAGCCTCATCTGCATGTCTTTGGACTGTGGGAGGAAACCGGAGAACCCACCAAGCACGAGAAGGACATGCAGACTCCACACACACAGACCCAAACCCAAAGGGAATCCAACACCGGGGGTGCGAGGCCACAGCGATAACCACTAAGCCACTGTGTCGCCTTAGAACTGTAACTCAAAATTAGAATCTGACTCCTTTGACAATCACCAACATGAGCGCCACTAGAGGGCCTCAGAGACATTCAAGCTTCAGTTTTGACTTTCTATTACAACGTCCACTCAGCACACTGATCTGCCATGGACACAATATTGAGCAGCTTCGACTTTTTCAGACAAAACAGCCCTGATCTGTTGAGTCGTGGACTCCACTAGACCTCTGAAGGTGTGTGTGTGGTATCTGGTACCAAGCCATCAGAAGCAGATCCTCCTCCATTGATGAGACTTTTTTTTCCTGTGCATCCCACAGACGCTCGATTGGATTGAGATCTCTGGATTGTTCCTCAAATCATTCCTGAACAAGCTTGAAAGAGGCTCCTGCCATCAGGGAACACCGTTTCCATGATCCGTGCTCTGTAGCAGCGTGCACGGACACGGTACGTGTCAAAATAAGCTCCACATGAATAGCAGGAACCAAGGTTTCTCAGCAGAACTTCACCCAGAGCATCACACTGCCTCCGCCCGCTCGCCTTCTTCCTGTAAGGCTTCCTGGTGCCATGTCCACCCCTGGTAAGTGACACACACACTTGGCTGTCCATATGAACAGACCAGGCCAACATTATCCACTGGTCCATGGTCTAGTTCATATGCCCACAACTGGTCTGTGTGTGTGTGTGCGTGTGTGTGTGTGTGTGTGTGTGTGTGTGTGTGCACAGGATATGTAGGTTAATCCTGAATCCTTTACTTCAGAGTGAAACTACAAGCAGAAAGAGAAAGTTTTCCCTCCTTTCGCTCTACAAAACCAGGAAGCGAGAAGCCTGAGTGCAGTATATCCTGGAAAGATCTTGGAATAACAAACATTCACGCTTCCTCCTGCGCAGGCACAATTACACATCTTCCTGCGAGACAGACCATCATCTGACCGGTCATCAACTACGCTTTCTCTCTCTCTCTCTCTCTCTGTCTCTCTCTCTCTCGCTCTCTGTCCTGTGAATCATTAATGTTTGCCCTCCGAAAAATTTTCCACTATTTCCACATACTGTCATGTAAATTATTGTGAATACTGAAGACTCTTTTGTGTACATCAGTGCCACCTAGTGACTACTTTGTGCACTGACGTTTTATTCAGAGATGAGCTGGAAAGTAACATGCACATGTGTGGCTTTTATGAACAACATACTAACATCACATCACATCAACTTAATATTCTTACATGCAAAAGAAGATTCATTTGTTCTCCCATATTTTTCTCTATGCACACGATGAACTCTTTACACAATTAAAGCAGTGGAGGCTCAGTGTGTTAAGGCTATAAATTACTGATCAGAAGGTCGGCAGTTTGAGGCCCAGCACCACCTTGTTGCTACTATTGGGCCCTTGAGCAAGGCCCTTAACCCCGTCCGCTCTATACCGGCCCTGAGCTCTACCAAAGCTGGTATATGTGAAGAATAAAGGCTGAACTGAACTGATCAAACACTGAATTTCATTTATTAATCACTGTCTAAGATTGTTATAACTAGTCTTTGTGTTGATGGTTTTCCCTTAATTTGCAGTTTTATAAGTATAGAATAATAAACAGATATATTAAACAGTAAACATTAACACGTAATATACATTACTATATATATATAAAGTAGTAAAACACTGCTGTTATATAAAGAATGTGTTCTATTCCTCTTATACCTAAGCAACTGTTACCACTTTTTTTTATTCTTATTAGTCTGCTAGTCGTATAGTTTGTCTATAGTTTATAGTCATATACCATTTGTTTCTTCTGTTTTTTTTTTTTTTAGAACAGTGCATTAATGTAATTGTAATTTTGCTGATAGAAAATAAATCAACACCTTCTTAGGAATCAGATCGGAATCATCCTCTCTTAACCCGAGTCATCAACTCACTTTTCGACCAGGTAGTTGCGCAGCCCCCGGACCAGGCCTTTGATGACGGTCCTGATGCGGGGGGTGAGGATGGCTTGGGACACGTGGAAGCTGCCGCACTCGGCTCTCTCGCCCAGCGTGGTCTCCAGAAACTGGATGAGTTTGTTGGTGTCGGTGGTGTTGGCCCACGGCGCTGGGATTTTACTGCCAGGCCACATCAGTGGGCAGCTTTCAGCAGATGGGTGATGATAAAATACCAGGACCTGCCAGTATGAGTCACAGGAAGTCAGACTGACAGGAAGTAACACTGTTATCTCTAAGATGAGTGTCTGAGCACAGTATTTGTTAAAGCCGACCCACAGCAACCCTGAGCATGAATCATTTAAATAAACCCCCTAAACGCAAGGCAAAGCCAAAGCAACAAAACTTAAAATCTCAGAGTACCTGCTGCTTCTTCTCCCAGAGGTAGTCCAGCGTGATGTTCTCCACCTTGTTGATCGTGCACAGCTTTGATCCAAAAACCTCCTTCAGCATGCCAATGAGGTAGCGGTGATGCTGCTCGTCCATGGCGTAGTGGTGGTTGAAGTCCAGGAAGATGACCTCTTTACGGTGAGAGTTCAGGAAGGCGTTGATGTCACTGAGTCCGTCTCGCACTCGGAGCCCAAACAGGCCGTGGATGAAGTAGACCTCGTGGTCTGTTTCTCCGGGTTTGGACGAGACTCTGAGGTCAAAATATCGGATGCCGCCTTCCAGCTGCTCCCTGAAGGTCAGGTTCTGAGTCATGGACCATTTCTTCATCACCTTTTTGGCCAGCAGGCGGAACACGGACGCTAGGTGCTTGACGAACGCCTTCTGATCGGGGCCGACCGGGGCTTGTTCGTCCACCCAGAAGCTGAACGAATCGTGAGAACCTGAGGTGAGGAGCAGAACCGGAAAGCAAGTTCCAACATGGGAGCAGAATTTAAAGGAGGAGTTTGTGTTGGTGATGGAACGCTAACTGTATAAGTAGATTGCAAATAGTACTGAGTATTAAATTAAATAGTCCTGTAAAAACAAAAATGGGCGAAGCATAATTAAGGTGCTAATCATAAAAGCCAGATACATCGTAATGCTAATTAGCTAATGTTCGATAAGTACACGAGAATGTTTGCAATATAGCAGTGATGTGCGGAGAATCATTACAGTTCTTACAGTTCATTTCCATGCTAGAAAACACTTTGTCCTGGAATGAAAAACAATCTAAAGTATAACAAGCTGACTGCCTCATGGTGTGTGTAAATAATCCAGAGATAAGAGCAGGTAAATTCAATTAAGTGAAGTTACATTTAAATTACATTTAAATATTTGTTCTTGCTCCTGATCTTCTGCTTCTTTTTTCTCCCTTTCAATCACCTCAACTAATCTATATTTACATTAAAATTTAATTTCATTTGGAAGTTTGGAATTTGGAACCAAATAAACACACTTTCCCCCTTTTTTTGTTATTGTTATTATATTGTTATTTGATAATTATTGTATTATTTTTCTCTACATGTACAGAACTACTTTTACAAACATTTCAGGTTTAATAAAAAAGAGTAATAAGTTGTCGACTAAATAAAATAATTCATAGAGAGATTATTTCAAAAGAAGAATAAACTAGAAAAGAATAATCCTGTTCGAATCATTTTGTCTAAATAAGAAAAAGTGCTTAAAATAAATGATAATAAAAAAGGTTTATACACAGAAACTACCTGCAGACGCTACATTACTGAGAACCGTTTAAATAAGATAATTCCTCAGGACTGAACGGAGCTCTTTGTGACCATGAGATAGTGGACGCACCGGGCACGGCGAGGTGTTTGAGTGGCACGGCGGTGAGAGCGGGGCACAGTGAACCCATCCAGTCGGCATTGCTGGCGTCACCCGTCGGCCTGGTCCTCATCTCGCTGCCACTATAACCTGTTAAAATGTCCTAGCGTATAATCTGACCGTGATGAAACCTGTGCGAGCGCCTGCGGCGACCCCGAGAGGGTGAGCGACGCTCCTCAGAGCGATAATCAGATTAGTGCTAAATCGCTCTCTTTATCCCTCCTGCTTTCCTCACCAACGGAGCTTGAGATTAGCCCCACCCCCTCGCCAGCTCCATGATATCATTTCTGTATAAATAAAAACCTGGCAATTTTTGAAACATTAATTAACCTTGTTATTCCATCTACCCATCCAGGAACCTCTGCAGTCCAGCTAGAGATCGTGGAGTTCAATGGAGATTCCCATCTATTTACGATGTATTTATTCTTTTTTTTTTATTTTTATTTTTATACCCGTGGTAGGACCTCCGGTCAACATCCACACACTACAGACAATTTGGGAACGCCAGTTAGCCTAACCTGCATGTCTTTGGACTGTGGGAGGAAACCGGAGAACCTGGAGGAAACCCACCAAGCACGGGGAGAACATGCAGCTGGGTTTCCTCCAGGTTCTCCGGTTTCCAGGTACACAGAACACGAGGTGGGAATTAAACAAGGAGTCTTGCTCAACTCACAGAGCTGGTAGAGCCGCTGGCTTGAACCACTGATCCTCTGTTTAGTAATATAGAGCGATAACGCACTGAGCTTAACCCCGTTTCTCAACAAGTCTGACTACATCTTTGTCTTAGAGAAGCAACTGTTGCTGCTCCGCGAGGTGCCTGTTGCCGTCTCCAAACGGTTTATCAGTCGCAGTCGTACAGGGAGCGTTTACAAACGGAGGGCCATCGGGACTGCTGCTGATTTTCCCCGTACAGTCCACGGTCGGGGCTCTGAATGGTATAGAGGTGCAAAGTACTGTAGGCACAGGAACTGTTCATCTTCATGAGAGCACGTTCAGCAAAAGACTGAGCAAGCGCAAGAGCAGCCTGCATGACAAGGTGACTCAGAAAAAGCACCTCGGAAAACTCGAGTGTAATTTAGATTTGATCTGAACAAAGCAGACGCGTTTCTGGAACATTGAGCTGATAAGGTTAAGCTGATGATGTCTTAACATCAAGAACAGCTTCATTTTTGTAAAAAAAACAACCCCCCAAAAAAACTGTGTTACACCACAAACACCTCGTAGCCATGGTCACATATGGGGGAGGGGTGATGATTGGCGCCTCTTTTGCAACTACGTTACGGTAGACTTACAGTAATTGAGAAGAAATTTACTCAGGTTTCTACTATTCTTGCCACAAACGTGTGAAATGTGAAACAGAAACGATCTGAAATCCAGACCCAGACTTGGCTGAGACGCCGCGCAGTCACAACATCAGATCAGTGAACATCAATGGACCACAATTTCATCTGAAAAGGATCTGAGCGACTGATAAACGTCCACAGAAAACACTTGCTTCAGGTTATTGTTGCTAAATATAATTGCATGAGGGGCGTTCGAGTCAAAGCAGGACTTTTGATAACTGTGCAGAATAGAAGAAGAAGACGGTTCTGAGAGCGAACACGCCCTTTATTTCTCTATATAATCCCCGGCTACACTAACACGCTCATCCCGGTGTCACCAGCGCTTGAACACCATCAAGGTAGAAAGTTTTCTCAGTACACAGACGCTGAAACACCGGCCTTCGGGGATCATCATTTGAAACGTTTGCACCATTCAAATGCTCCAGTGCGGCTCAGAGTCTCATAACCGTCCTGTCCCGATTTGACCTGAACGCGGGGGGCTGCATGTGCGAAATAGTACTGAATATCATGTCTAGACAATAACGATTCTCGGACTTAAAATAAAATGAATTCATGATATATAACAGGAAGGATTCTACTTATAGGAAATTAAACCAGAATTCAAAAGCACAACAAATTATCAGTGTTTTATCCTTCAATCAACTAATGAAACAAGAACACGGCAGAGGAAGAAAAAAAAAAAGATCAACCGTGATGGAAAAATGACTTGTAGGAAAATGTTTTTGATGTTGTCTTTGCATATTGGAAATATCTGCACAAAGACATCCACTCACATACATAATCACACTCGCACTCACACACACTTCCTGTGTGAAAGATGACACTGCAGCACACAGTCACAGTGTTCGAGCTTCTCTAGCAGCGACTATCACCTAACGGCAGCCATGGATCTTCTGCCTTTCTGAGGAATTTTTTTTTAAGATTGAATTTTTCATAAAATAAATTTCCACGTAAAGTTTTTTTTCTTTCTTCTTCTGGTGGTGAATTTCAAAAGGACTGTGTTAGCATTTCTGCTGGAAGTTGAGGTGACTGAGCCGGGGGTGATGGAGCACAAGGATCTGCTCTTCTACCACGGTCCCATCAGCAAGGAGCGGTGCGAGGAGATCCTGGGTGCGAAGGGAAAGAACGGATCGTTTCTCATCAGGGAAAGCGAGACCATCCACGGAGCTCTGTGCCTCTGTGTCTAGTGAGTATTCTTGTCTTTTACCGCTGCACCTTCAGTCAGTGTCTCCTCTGCAGATCTTCAGAAAACAGACTGCAGGCAGGAGTAGAAAGATTAAAGGCAGAAGAAAGCTGCAGGTGAGTTATACCGGTGCTTTATATGGACAGACTGTATCTCTTTGGCTCCTCAGTCACCCGCAGAACAACTTCCTGACAACTTAGTCAAGTCACATGTAGGTTACAAAAGATGCATTAGCCAACAATCACAAACAACTGCATCCAATTATCTTCATTCATTCGTTATTCAGGTCTCACCCAAAATGCAAATACAAATCTTTTGTTCATTTTCTATAATAGTTTGTTATTAATAATAGTTTGTTATTAATTATTCATATTTTCATATGTTGCAGTTTTTGTTAGTCGCTGTCATAGACGTTATTGACACTAATAATAATAATAATAATAATAAGGGGATGAATCATAATAATAGAAAAATGTAAAACTTACTGTGTAATTAGCATTTTATACATTGCATCACAAAAAAGCCATTCAGATTTTTGCCTTTAATTTTTTGTTTGTTTGTTTGTTTGTTGATTTTTGAGGCGGGCCTTCACATTAAAGAGTAAAATAATAATCTTTTAAATTTATGATATTTCTGAAATTATCTTTAAAATTGCGGCTTAAAAAAATGTAATTCATGTAAAAAATAAAATAAATAAAACAAAAGTATGCTGCTTACATATTCTAATGTATTTAATATTTTATTTATTATTCTTAATTATTTATTTATTTATTGTTTATTTGTTTTTTGCATTACCATAAAAACAAAAACAAACAAAAAAAAACTAAAAGGAAAAAAAACATTCGAATTTCTGGGCTTTGTAATTAATTAAACTTTATATATAACCAAAAACAAAAATACAAAGCAATGCATCTTTTATTATTCCTATTAGTGTATTTTAAATAATGAATGAATAAACTAATTTACATGATTTATTATTCCTTTTATGTTTGCTTGGTTTGTGTGACATTGTAACCTTAAAGCTATGGAATGCATAACTATGCATAATTATTATTATTATTATTATTATTATTATTATTATTATTATTATTATTATTATTTCATTCATTTAAATTCTGCATGGTTTCCATTAATAAATTCTCTTCCTACAGCAAAAACAAAGTGGTGTACACGTACAGGATCCTACAGACTCACGCTGGATATTACACATTACAGGTGAGAGAGAGAGAGAGAGAGCGAGCGAGCGACATCATGCTCACACACTGGAGCTGATTTTTATATTTTTATTTCAGACTGTATTTATTTTATCAGCTGTAAAGTGAGTGCTAAGTGCATATACATGCAGATTGTCTGACACTTTATTTCGCACTTTATTGTCATATCAGACTCAGTGGTCCTCACTGATGTGCAGAGATTTCCAGTGTCATTAATTAATAATAAATACAACTTAGAGTCATCTGTTCAGAAGAAGTAGTCGAGGAAGTTAATAGCTGGGCTTCATGCAGAGCAGAACTGTATTACAAAAACAAAACAAAAAAAACCAAAGGCTTGAGAGAGGAGACGTGTTGTGAGATATTTCCACAGGAAGTATCGATGTAACTATTTAATGTCACAGTTCCCTAAAAAGCGCATGTGGTATGCATTTGCAATTTTAATTTTCTTCATGTTAGCAATTAACCAATAGTATTCTATAAATCTGACCACCTGATTGAACTTTGTTTCTTTTTTTTTACAATTCATTTAGCTTTTGTTTACATAAACATGGCCAAAAAAGGCTAAAGACACAGAGTTGGACATACAGTAAAGCTCTAATGGGAACCAGGCCCGATGTTACTTCATTTACATATTTTACCGAAAGCCTTTTGCATATATGACATGTTGTAATGTGAACCGATGTAGCAGTAATGGGGCTATAAGAACTTCCCCAGGGCAACTGCTGACACTGCTGAGACTGAAACTGCTGCATATTTGTATTTGGCTGCACACCACAGGCCTAAGAAAAAAGAAATCTGAGCCAAAACACGTCAAACAAGCCATTATTGTATGAGTCAGCAATTTAAAAATAAAGTGTTTCTATGTATTTATATGTGCACCGATTAGCTACCTGTATAACATCAGCACAAAAAAGTCAATTCTGGCCACGATAGAAAGAGACCAGAACACCCAGTGCACCACAGCCCGCCGTGCACAGATGGGCCGGCAAAGCGCCCAAACCCACCTACAAGCCTCCAAACTCCCCAGGTTACGATCCGATCGAGGCCTGTGGGACGCGCTGGACAAACAAATCCGATCCACGGAGGCTCCATCTCGCAACCGACAGCAACAAAACGATCCGTCCTGGTGCCGGACACCACAACACACCCAGACGCCCTGTAGTGGCACAAGGGGAACCAACACAATACTGAGCTCAATGTTTCAAATTCTAATTCAAAATCAAACACAATATAGACAATATCTACAGCTCTGGAAAGAAGTAAGAGACCACCGCAAAAGAATCCGTTTCTTATGTTTATTTCTTCTTACATTTGCTTGTATTGGTGAGATGAACAGTATTGTTTCTTTTTTTTTTTTTGCGAATTGATGACAAATTTTTTCCTAAATGTAAAATATAACTATTGTTATTTAAACCAGTGTATATTTAATACAGGAAACGACATCACAACACATCAAAATAACCCAAGAGCATGCAGTACTTGCAGAGCTGCAATAATTCAAATAAAACAAAATGCATATAATTTGTAAACAAATGGTGTTAATGCTTTTGTTAAATAACATTAAGAAACCAGTATCTGGTGGAATAACTCCAATTTGCAGTTCGTTTTTCACATTGCTGTTGGGTAACGTTATACCAGTATTTTTGCAAAAAAGCTCAAGAGTTTGCTGGATTGTTTCTGCTCATCCATCTTCCTCTTGATGACATTCCAGAAGTTTTCTGGAGTAAAATGCAGTGATCTCTTTTTTTTTTCCAGAGCTGTATATATACAGTAACTATTCATATTATTTTCTAATGAAGCAAAAAATATTACAAACTTATAAGGGCACGTTTTCATTGAGGCACAAGAAGTGAAAAAACACAAACGCCAGAATATTGTGTAAATATTGGTGAAAAATATTGATTATATCAGTGTGAAATTTGCGTGATTTCTTTTCAAAATGCTAGAACTCCACCTCCCACAGAGTTTTGGATAAATCAGCCTGCAGTTGTGTTTGTGGTTCTTTGAATGCACAATTCCGTATCAGTAATATGTTGGTTGAGTTTGAAGTTAAAATGTAGCCAACTCCTGCTTTGATAGGGATTTTTCTAGTGAGTCACTGGCAGCAAATTATATTTTTATTATATACTGTATATATTTTATTATTATATACAAAAAATAAGTGTTGCATTTTGTAGCACAATTAATTTTTTTTAATTACATAAATTCTGGAACGTCTTTAGAAACATGAAAAAGCAATACAAAGACAACTTCATCAGCTTCCTCCTCTTCTAGTCTCAGTTTCACTATTGTACATGACGACAGCTTCCTATCATACCACAGACGTGGACTGTTTAACGTCCGTTCATGAAACGACCAACTGTGTGTCTGAAACAGAAGGTTTCTACAAACTACCTGCACCACAGCGCTCACACTGCTCACGTCCAGCATTGCTCTGTCACTTATTTACTCTGACTTGTCGTTCAAACTGCATCCAAATCGCAAAATATCCTGTTTCACAGAACGTAATGCAAATGTTAGGCGACGTGTACCAGTTATTCATTACTCCTGGTGTGACTGCAACAGCAGTAACAGAGTGTAGTGACGTTGTTTTTTTTGCCTGTGATATTCTCCCAAAACCCTCTAAATGCATCTAACTGGCTCACTGCAGCCTCCAGTCCGTGAAGCTGGAAGTTCCATGTCAAAACTTTTAAAAGAAGTTTATATAATGGACTTTAAACTACATTTTTGTTATATATATATATAACCTTGAGAAACAGGTACACCTGCTTTATTTATGCAGTTTCAATACACCAAATTTTGCATATTCGGGTCCCGAGCTGTAGTTAATGTCCTCAACAATCATCAAAATGCAGTTTAGATGTGATGTGGCACGGCGGCTTGGTCCAGATCGGCCCATTTGAGTTTTTCAGGAGTTACTGATGGCTTGGGATTTTCACACTCAGCATCTCTAGAGTTTTTAAGAATAATGTGAAAAATGGTGAATAATCACAGAAAACAGACTTTTGCATATTAGACCTATAGACCTGTATGTAAGTTATTTTAGCTCTCTAGCTTGTTCGTTATTAACTCCAGCCAGTACTTACCTCTCGCTCTCTCTCTCGCTCTCTCATGACTGCGTCTGTACCTCTGCCACATGAAAGCGCTTTCTGATGCCCATAAACATCAGTAATGTTTGAGTTAAAATAAGATCAGTGATTTAATTTTAAATCTTTTTTCAGTTCTGTTTCGTGTTTATTCTCATTTTGTGTGTCGATACATACATGGATCGTCGTGGTGTAGGAATGAGCTTTGTCTACAGACCTGATTTTAAAAGGAAAAACAGAATGTGAGGGTACAAACTTTCGACCTAAACTGATAACATACAGCTACAAATATTTATTTATTTTAAAAACAATTTGTCAACCAATTTTTCCCCCCTAGAAATGTTGATTCTGTTATCAGGCAGGGTGTACAAACTTTTGCATTTAAGTGATATTCATGGTAACTTAGAATGTTGTCTCAGCGCTCTTGAGTTCTGGATTCTCATTAATCTGTTTTCTACAACAGTTGCTCAGAGAGGTTTATGTTAAACCACTTGTTCTAATAAATTGTCGTTTCTATAGCAACGACTCATAGGAAGCTTGTACAATTTAGTCATTTTAAAAGAGGCATTTATGAGGTTTATCGTTAGTGGAAGGAGTCTACAGGAGTTCACTTAATTATCCTTTGAAGTTAATCAGTAACATGACAAGTTGTGATTTTTTTTTTGTTTAATTAATTCCAAGGATTAAAAAAAAAAAAAAAAACCTGCTGATGAAGAAACGATGTAACTAAGTTCATCAACATCCGGCAACGTATGATGTGTCGACCTTTATTAAAAAAAAAACTTTAATAACTTCTTTTCAAACTTCCTTTTGTTGACGGGAAAAGAGTTTGTAGAAACAGTTAAAGTTAAAAACAATCTGCTGATCTTTTAATGTAATGAGTGATATTATTATTATTATTATTATTATTATTATTATTATTATTATTATTATTATGATTATTATTATGATTATTATTTGAGGTTGAAGTCCACGTACATGTCTGTGTGTCTCTCTGTCTCACTCATTAATACACAGAAATCACATTCTGTAAGGTCGAGTATCTGACACCTTGTTTACACTAAGTTGTCCTTCTTTGGTGCTCAGACAAATACACTCGCTGTTCGGTAATCGGAGAGAGAATCACAGATGAGAAATGGAAAAAGTCGATCAGATAAAGATGAAGTTTCGTCTTAAAACGACTCCGGCATGTTAAAATTCACTTCTACCACTTCAGCGCTGTTATTTCAGCCAAAGTGAAAATATGAACTAATCCCAGTAAAAATATTCACTTTATCTTTTCTAATTAATATCTATTGGTGCAGGTGTTTGTTTACATTGAGACAGTAGCACATTAGTAGCTTATTTTAAAGTAGATGATTAAATCCCACACGTAACTGTTCATAACATCACTTTTACTCCACATGTAGATTCACTGATGGTGCAGATTAAAGTTCAGGCAGAAGTTTCATTAGATCCAGTATAGACGGTTTTCTGTGATTCTGTGACAAAATCTGGTGCAAAACTGCTCATAACTTCATTTCTACTCAACATTTTGATCTACCGACAGACAGACAGACCATTTTCTGAGACTGGTTTCTGGTCCTTAGATGTACGAAACATAAAGATATAATTGAAAGAGTGAAAACTGTTTTTTAATTATATAGACGTCTTTGATTTTGATGATGAATTGATGGAGTGTAAGAGAAACAAAACACAAATCCGTGTACTAATCAGTACTGTGTGTCCTCTCAGACCACTGCAGGTGTGCAGGAGAAGTTTTTTAAAACGCTGGAAGAACTCGTTCATCACTATTACAAGAAAAATCAGGGTTTATCGTCTCGCCTGCGTCACCCTGTGAAGAGGAAACAAGCGTTGGACGAGTATGCAGTTGCTGACGAGTCCCCGGACTACGAGAGTAAGCAAAAAACAACTTCTGGTTTTTAATGCTTGACTCATAAAAGGAAGATTTTTCTAATGTCTGCCTTCGTCTATTTCTGTCTCAGACGTGGACTCTGACTATGTTGCTGTGCTGCCAGAGTGATTCTCATCAACTCAACGACCAAACGCAACTGAACAATAACGTCGAGCTTTTAGAGAACAGAAACAGACTGTGAGTGAAAAGTGAAGTGCGGTTCATGAGACTTTGACTCCCTCCTGTCTAAACTGATACAACCATTAAATACATAGAGTACTGTGCAAAAGTATTGACCTCCTTTTTCTTCATATTTTCCTACCAAAGCTGCAGACGTTCTTGTGTATTTAACGTAGTCTTGAGGAAAAGTTCTCCAGACTTCCTGAAGGACTTTTTTTTTGTCTCTCGTCATGTTTAGTCCAGTCCCTGTACCTCTGCAGTTTCAGAGGAATGTTTTTGGAGTCAGAGGAAACATTCAAGCATAAAAAACATCTAACTTCAGGCATGAGCCAGTGAGAAACGGGTGTAGATGATGAGCGATGATCAGGCGGTGATTAGTACAGTTCACTGCTGATGCTGATGCTGAGTGTTTGGAACAGACGAGAGGGGAAACCAGGTCGCTGCTGAGGCTGTTACACAAACAACTGATATTTAATTGTTTAAATCTTCAGGCACTTTGCAGCCTGTCGCAGTGAAATCATTGTTCCTGTTTCTTGATTTAATATGAAGAAATGAGGGGGGTCAAGACTTATAATAAAAAATAATATATTTTTTGCTTTGTGTAAAATTGCACATCAAATGAATGAATGTAAATGTTGTAGACTATTAGGACAATGTTTTATATGTAAATAAATGTTTTTGTTTCATGGCCGTGTTTAAGTGTAAATTATGACACACTTTCTGAAAGATGTAGAATTTTGCAGATATTCAGTATGCACTTAAAGCTCACAGCATTTTATTTTATTTTATTTTATTTTATTTTATTAATAAACACATATAGTGGTCAGGATTGTGCGGTATAGGATGTAATATTCTTTTTTTCAGCACAAAATGGTGAATATGATATGATGAACTGAATTTTATTTCATTTTAACCGACTTCCCAAACATGACTGAGAAATAGAAACAAGGGCCATAAATGTTTGCTCATCTGCATTCACGTACTGTACAGGCCTGATAAAGGTATCGATTAACAAATGAGACAGAAGTGATACATCAGGATTTACACGTCCTGAATGTTTGGCTTGTAATAAAATAATGTCAAATCCAGTAAGTCTATGTTATGGTTATATTCAGCAAATATTGCACATGATAGTGAATTTTAAACTGGTTAATATTAACTGATAATTCATTATAAAATCTTCATTAGAACTTGTGAAAGTTGTGAGATTGTGCTCACTTATAATCAGCGGTTCTCCAACTTTTAGCTCAAAGGTTTTTTATTATTCTGGATATTATTCGAGGACAGATATGCTGATGCTCGAGCTCTCCAAGGCTTCACCGTAACCTGATTCAGTCTGTAATGGTGTACACAACTTCAAATGACCGCTGTTCTCTCCATGCATGTGTCTTATCTCATCACAGTCCTGTGATTTACCGTCAGAGAGGAACAGATACTAGATTACTCTCTTACTGTTACTAGAAGCATTCGATTTCCTGTTCCCTGGTGCCTGTTACTTCAGGTCGTCAGTGTGACCATAGAAAGTCTACACATGCTTTATGCATTTACTTAGTACTAGCTCATGTCACGCTTATGTCACGAATGAAACCATTACAACTGGTGTGAATAACGTTTGATAAAATGGTTTTCGAATAAACAATTTGATTCTTAAAAATTCCGAAAGCACTTGGGTAGAAAAGTCATGATAGACAAAAATGAGACGTTTTGTAGCTGCGGAGTCCGGACTGTTCTGGTGTGATGTGTGAACATCACACAACTTACAGTATCTGCCACTGAACATCTGAGTTGTGTTCTGCAACGCTCAAACCGCTCCATCGCAGGGCAGCTGCTGAACGGCTCAAGTGTAAATTATGCAGCCGTGTCTGAGAAACAAAAGCGTAAACCCGTCGAGTGAGATGGGCACAAATAGAAGAAAAGCACCGGAAGAACCCTTCATTCGGTTATGACCCAGTCTAAGTCGAACCGCAACCTACAAAGTGATAAAAATCGTGGTGAGACCAAAAGTGTGTTTGCTTTGCGTTTATGTACAACGTATTCTTAATAATAAGTGGTAATCTTTGGAAGCCAACAAAAGCTGACATAATGAACAAAATGCTCTGTAATAAATCACAAAGTGGACCAAATAAGACAAATAAATAACAACGTGCCTAGTTATCCAAAACCAGGTGTGAAACGAATGCCACTGACTTTCTGTTATTTAACTACAAAAAAAAATCTAATTCAAGGGCAAATGAGGTCAAAGAAAAAGGTCAGTTGATAGGGCGAATTCAAATCGCAGACGAGAGGGTCACATGCAGAGTCTTTCTTGTGAAGCCACTGATCTACGACAACACTGATGGACGAGGTTCATATAATCATCTGGTCCAAGTGAAAGCAGGAGGCCGAGCAACGAGTGTAGCGATGATTCAGTGTGTGTCAGAAAAAGGAACGAGGCACGTTGTCGTGGGTTACACCCCGAAATGGAGGAAGTGACACGTCCATCATCCCACCAACATCGGGGGCACAAACATGGCACACAAGACAGACACAATGTTCATGTTTACGACTTCAACGTTGAAACTTGTCTGTCTTTCTCCGGTTGTCTCTCCGTCTGCCTGTCTGTGTCTATCTGTCTGTCTGTGTGCAAAACTTGGACTTTGTCTCTCTACCTGCTTGCATGTCTGTCTGTCTGTTCGTACGTTTGGTTAACCACACACGCTTATGTTTCCATCCGGTTAAAAAGCTACAGCAGTGGAAATAGTAATAACTATATATGTGTACTATTGAGTTTGTGGGAACATGTGTAGGAGTCCACAGTCTGTATCTGCCGTCATGGAGGATGTGAATAATAAACCAAGGTCGCGTTCAGATGCCCTGTGGCTCCTGCGCTGCTTCGGGTCCACATCAGAACTGCGTAATCGGTCATCAGCTTTTCTGCCGACTGCAGCTTTAATCATGTTACAGAACTTTGTTTATTAACACTCAAGAAAATACAAATAGTGCTGATGACTTGCAAGTGGAATGAAGGTCAACTGAACGGAGCATCAGAGGCATGACACATGATAAGATAATAAGATCGCTGTTCTAAAATGAAATCGAACTCTGTGAACAATAATGATAAAAGTTTGCTGTCAAAAAAAAACATTCCATACCAGCGTTTCCATACACACACAGTGTGCTGAGGACTCACAGGATCGGGACTAAACAGCTGTGTGTCCATAAGAAACCACTTCTTATTGAGACTCACCAAAAAAAGGCTTCAGTTTGATAGAAAGCATAAATATTGGACTTTGTAGAGATGGGAAAAGGTCACGTGACCTGATGAGTTCAGACTGAGCCTATTCCAGAGTGATGGGCGTGTCAGCTCCCATCATGCATAGTGTCCACTGTACAAACCAAAAACAAATTCAAATTTTATTCATAACAGACACAGTATGAAATGAAGTGAAATGTTTATACGACTGCTGAAGATTCAAAAGGAAAGTTTCAGTGTGAAAATAAGAGAAATATGAGAAATTACAAATTAGAAATGTAAGAAATATGTAAATAAACTTTAGATGTAAAGGACTTTACATAATGTACAAGCAAATAAAAGATAAAAAAATGTAAATAAAATACTGGAATAAAATAGTAGAATAAAAAATATATAGAAATATAAAATATATATAACAAAGGGCAGTTATGGGCAGGATAGTGTGCGGATGTGCAGAATATTGTGCAAGGTTACAGTTACAGTGTACGTTCACAGTACGCTGGTGTGCAAAATGTGCAAATCTGCCATTTGTAATGTATGAATGTGTATAATGTGTGTGTCCAAGTTCAAAGTTCGCAGTTCAGTGATGTGCAAAAATGTACAAGCCTCTGGAGACGGTGTTATGATCTGGGGTCGCTTCAGTCGCTCAGGTCGAGACTCAGCAACGTTATGTGGCGATAAAATGAAGTCACATGACCACCTGAATGTCCTGAATCAGCAGCACATCACATCTATGGAGGGTTTCGTCTTCCCCGTTGGAACGCACCATATTCCAGGACTGTGAGACAGAGTGGTTCTGGGAGCACGAGGCTTTTTTTTTTCCTTGTTCTTTTTGGCCAGGCAGTGTCCTATGGCACCACACCCAGGAGGAGGAACCCTAAAGTTGCTTAATGTTGTCATATTATCGCATTTATGTTGAAACATCGTTCATCGAACTTCTGAAAGTTACAGTTGAAGGAAGGAAGCCAAAACAATTCTGCAAATACAAGAACATATTAACATATACTTATAGCATTTATATGCACATGATGTACATGTTTGATCCTCTAACAGAAATCTCTAACAGAGTTCAGAAATCCTGACGGGAGAACGAGACAATATCGACAGCTTTCTGCTTTCTGCACGCAGTGCGAGTATCTCATGTCTCTTAGTCACAAAGTGCTTGTACAGCTCGAGGACGTTGTTATCTCTCTGATTTGGGTTTTTTATCACGGCTCACATTGAAATCGGGGCTAGTCATGAAGAAACTGTGATTTGGAAGTGAAACTAGGAAAGGGAGACAAATAAGTGAATCTTACACCGCAGTATCTGATATGGCTTTGCTCGCTATAATATCTACACTACTGTGCTGTACTCTGCTGTAATATGGAGTTTGCACAACATTCAAACTCCATGAGTCCAGTTTCTCAGAACGGATCTCAGATGTTGAGCGATGTAGACCGTAATATCCTGTCCATGCCCATTTTTTCTCTTTCAGCTGTTTCCTGATTGAATGGTTTGATTAACTCTCCATGCATGACACCCGCTTCCAAGGTGGACCAGCGGCTGTGACCCGGACTCGAACCCCAGACGGAGCATCAAATGCTGAAAGGAAAAAAAAATATATGAGGAGTTTCAAGCAGGTGATTCAGTTAAGGGAGAAAAAGAAAATGTATCATTATTTTTGCAACAACGTGTTACAATCATTCATTCAACTTTGATGCGATCTCATTTTAAGAAATTATTTCTAGCTTTCAAAAACAGAATCTAATTTCAGTGGTTTTCCATCGTCCACAACATTCAGACAGTAACATTATCACAGTGTTTTGACAAAGAAAAGTTCCTACTAGGTGGTTATGTAGCGGTTATCACTCTCACCTCACACCTCCACGAATGGTTTGAATCCCGCCTCCGGACTGTATGCAACAGAGAGTTTGAACTTTCCTTGTGTGCTTCGTGGGTTTCTGCAGTGTAGGCTGGTTTCCTTCTACACTCCAAACATGTGCTTTAGCCTGACTGGCATTTTCAAATTACCCATGAAGGAATGACGATATGTGAGTGTGTGTATGTGTGTGTGGGCATATGTCGGTTGAGAGGATATGGGGGCGTCAGGAACGAGACGCCACCTTACAGCAGTGACATCAACCCAGCAGACATTATTATTTTTTATTTATAGAATAAAATTGTAGCTACATAATCTATATAAATAAAATTATATCTTTATGTCTGCCCAGCCAGCTTATGTCGCAGCATCATGCAGAACTGGCTAGACAGAATTTAATGAAATTTTACCAGTTCTCACGTATCTGCCTAAAGTTAAACATGCCCCAGAAATGAAATCTAAATGTTGAGTAAAAGTGATGTTATGAACAGTTACGTGTGGGATTTAATAATCTACTTTAAAATAATCTACTAATGCGCTACTGTCTCAATGTAAACAAACACCTGCACCAATAGATATTAATTAGAAAAGATAAAGTGAATATTTTTACTGGGATTAGTTCATATTTTCACTTTGGCTGAAATAACAGCGCTGAAGTGGTAGAAGTGAATTTTAACACGCCGGAGTCGTTTTTAAGACAAAACTTCATCTTTATCTGATCGACTTTTTCCATTTCTCATCTGTGATTCTCTCTCCGATTACCGAACAGCGAGTGTATTTGTCTGAGCACCAAAGAAGTACAACTTAGTGTAAACAAGGCGTCAGATACTCGACCTTACAGAATGTGATTTCTGTGTGTTAATGTCTTTCTTAATTAATAAGACAGAAAGTTCTGCTGTGCAGAAAGACAGACAGACCGACATGTACAATACATGGGCTTTAACATGAAATAATAATAATATCACTGATTACATTAAACATCATCAGATTATTTTTATCTTTAGCAAATTTGGCAAATAGACTCTCGCTCATGGGCCTTTTCTAATGAAAAATAAATAAATAAATAAATAATAATAATAAACTCCCAACATAAAACACATGCAAAATTGTTCAAAATGCATTAAATAATTGAATTGGGATTATTAAATAAATAAATGAATAAACAAAAATATAAATGGGTGCACAAATACTGGACTGTATGTACATGCATACATAAATAAAGATAAGAAAACTTTAAGAAAACAAACAAAGAGTCACACACTTGAACGTTCCTAAAATTTGTATATTACATTTTCTTTAAATTCTTATATCAATATTAATAACATTATTTATTTTATTCATGAAACAGCTGTATTTTTATACACTTGTTTTTCCACCTGGAAACTTCACAGCGTTGACGCATGAGCAGACGGGGCGTGGCTAACCTCTGCCTTACGTCACTACGTCGTTACGTGCTTCTTGAGCCGTCTTAGGGTGGATCAATTTTTAAAGAAACATAATTCCTTAAACATTTATTCACTTAAACAGACATTAAATGACCGAACACATATTATAAATATATGTTAAGTGTCTTGATAGGCTGGATTCTTGTTATAAAGAAAGTTTTAAGGTGTTTTATTTGTTCCGTTTCCTGTGTTCTCCCCTGTGTGGAGAATGGAATGTTCCAGAAACATTTCGAAGGTGAAAGCGGGAGGAAGTCAGTTTTCCAGCGCGAGCTCACAGAACAGAGGCTTCAGGTTATTATGTTATATATGTAAAAAAATAAAAATAAAAAACTTCAAGCGAAATTATTTTATTAAGCGAGTTTGATGTGCAGTATAACAATAAGAATATTCTTAATCTATCAGGATGTTGAATCCTTTATAATGTTAACGTACATCAAAGAATAAGCTAAAGATACAGTGGGCTAGTAAACATTGCTAGCTAACAGGCAAGCTAATTAGATCAGCGTTTAAGTTGTGACTTATAAGTTTAGCCGATGAGGATTAGGATTTCTATTTAATGTAGAAGATATTTTGTTTTCAGGATGGACGTAACGACGTGTCTGAAGTCTCTGCTTCTCGCTATTCGACATTACAACAACAACAACAGAGGCACACTGAACACATCACTGCTGCAGAAACACATCGAAGTGAGTGACAGGTTACATTACCGTAAACACTCTAATACATGCTCCTATATAAATACACCTTAACCTTACATGCGCTCATATATGGTCATGTATATCATCATCGCCTCCTCTTGGGCCTTTCTCTTCTCCTCCTGCCTGCCAGCTCCATCTCTAACATTCTCATCCCCACTCTGCACATGTCCAAACTATAAAACTATAGGAGCAGTAGGGACAGTACCGTGTTTTTAAACTTTTTATATACTGTATATGAATTTACACTACACACTTGGAATGTTGTCATAATCATTAGCTAACCCAATAGCGTAATGTGTTACAATAAAACTATGTTAAAGAGTAACATAATCACCACAAAGAGGCTGTAAAACTGGGTGATTAATATGGGATGCGTCTCTTTAGGTTTGTGGTATTTTTCCCAGTGATTGTGTTCCCCCACTGTTTCCCCTCCGATATTAATACACATCAGCTTTTTTTCTCCGGTTCAGTATGAAGAAAATGGGCCCAAATATCGTCTCTTCTCTTTGGCCTGAGTAATGCTGCTGTGATGACGAAGATTTCCAGATGACTGGGCTTGTAATGTCCCGTCACTGCACATGCAAACTACTCCTGATACGCTGCGCGCTGGGACCCGGGAAACACAGCTGCTCGTGCCATAATGAAAAACACCGTAATGCAGCAGATTGTGACAAAAAGTTTTGACGAAAATAAAGACAAATGTTTTATTATTATATTTCTTTTTAAACCAAAAGGTCGTCAACCAATATTTTCCATCATTATTTTCATTGGCAAAACCAACACTACAGCAAAGTGAATTGCATATGTTACAGTCTTCGAGTTGCATGTGAGCTGCCTTTGTGGCCTACATAGTGCACTTAATGTCCTGAGGTGTCTGAATGACAGTCTGTACTGTGGTGTTTCTGCAGGATTTGTCTGCCTTGAGGTGCTCCAGGATCCTGTCCTCTGGTCAGGTTCTCCCCAGCGAGTGTCTGAACGGTCTGCTGGAAGTAGCTGGAGATCCTAACACCAGTCCAGCTCTTACAGGGAGTGTCCTGTCTCTGCTTGCCCAGCTCGGTACGGTCTGTCAGGAGCAAAGTTCTCTCTCTCTCTAGCTATTGTTCTTTAACTGCTCATTTTAGGAACATTACACTTAGTCTAGTGCCTTAGTACTTTAGGGCTATGTTTACATTTGCATGACTTACATAGGTGCAATGACATTTCCATCAATACATATGTCCTAGGTGTAGGAAAGGGTGTTTTCACAATACGCAAGATTAATTTGTACCCTACTCAAAAACGATTGCTCCCCCTCTCACCACTCACCCACTGGCCATTGTTTACATAATTTATTTTTTTTTTTGTACTGAGGTATGCTTATTTTCTTTCCATGTTTAACCACACTGAGATTAATTTTGGAGGAGACAGACGGCCCTGATGACGTTGTGTCTATTTCCACTTTCATGTTCTGACCGATATGACCTTGCCCAAGTCAAAATGAACCAGACTTGCAGTCTAGTGTTCTCGGAAATCACCCTTGATCCCTGAGACCAGTTGAGCAGTGCTGGCGGATCAGAGGGAAGGTTGTGTATTAGACGTAGGTCGGTGTCTTAGTACCATGCATTTCTTTGTTTGTTTTTATCCTCCAGCATCTGATGATGAGAGTAAAGAGGCACTTCTGAGCCGTTTTAACATCGTCGGGACTCTGGCGGGCGTCATTCATTGGAACAGATCTACACCCGAGGAGCCGATCGTACTGCAGGTAAAAATCTGACCAGATGAAAAACATAACCAATTTGCCCACTATTTTACACGCAAAAACTGGATATCCATGGCGATAAAACACACCTGATATTTTGATTTTGCTTTATTTTTTTTGCAGCTTAGCTCACTTAGCTTCCATAGGTTTTTGCACATTCTTACACACACACACAAACACACACACACACACACACACACACACACACACACACACACACACACATCTCCACGACACTAACTGCAGCATTTTTATTTTTGTTTTGTTTGTTTGTTTTTTTAGTGTCTTCAGGTCTTGCAGCATCTAACTTACAATGTCAGAATTCTGCACTGCGCCTCCCACATAGACGACCTCCTCACGTTCCTGGTGCTCAACATGTATGATTCATTTTATCATTTGATCCTATTTATATTGTACATATCCATTATTTGCTTTCTTGCGTGTATAAAAAGCTCAAAGGAAAAAAATGTGCTGTGAACTTTGTGCGGCTGAGCCTCAGATATAGTCACCTCTTCCTGTTCGACCACTCTTTTGTGTCGCTTTAGCAAAACCACAAGGCTGCGTTTGTTACGTCCTAAGAACAGTATGAGTGCTGCAGATGATCTGTGAATAATCTGTACCAAGAGTGTAAATGAGCATGACGAGGATATGAGATGCTTTACAAGTGTCTCGAGATTTGTTAGACGTCACAGGGAATGATTCAGTTTCTCTCCAGCAGGCAAGAGGCTTAACCAGATAATTATAGTGAGATAGTTATGAAAGTGGCATTTTGCAAGAAAAGGATATATTCCCGATGAAAAAATGTTTAAACTATAAAGCCTACCTGAATGTTTAAATTCATCTTTGTTTGATGTCAAAGGTGCCAATACTTTATTTTTTAGAGTCATCTATAAAATACTGGGCGCTTACTCGCTTGTCTATTTCTGTGCTTGCAGCCAGTCTCAGAATGATGACATCACCAAGCCATGTTTGGGCCTGATGGCTAATCTGTGTCGTCACAACCACTCTGTACAGGTCCAGATAAAGTCTCAGGTAAGGACACACCCCCTCAATTCATGCCCCGCCTCCTTATTTTCATGCTTAAATGAAGCAAATGATAATTAATTTTCAATAACTCTCTCTCTCTGTATGTGTGTTTTATACCCTCCAGAGTAATGTTAAAGCCTTCTACAGAGCTTTGCTCAACTTCCTCGGGCACAACTGTCTTACTGTGGTTGTCTTCGCACTCTCTATCTTGTCCAGCCTCACCCTCAGCGAGGAAGTGGGCCAAAAGGTGCACACTGACACAATCTGTCTGATCCTTCTGCTCACTGCACTGCGGTCTCAGACCATAACTTTCTGTTTGTGTGCACTTGTGGTTTCAGTTGTTCAATGCAAAGAACATTCATCAGACTTTCCAGCTCATCTTTAACATCACAGTGAACGGAGATGGCACCCTGACCAGGAACTACGCCGTCGACCTACTGGTGGATCTGCTCAAAAACGCCAAGATTGCAGATTACCTCACCAAGTAGGCTTACTGCTGAGCTGTTTAAAAAACAAACAAAAATAAAACACACTCTTGACTGATGGCGCATTCAAACTGCAACTCTAACACTCAAAGAATAGATTTAATAAGATTCTTTTTTAACATTAATTTCTCACTCACACACCCTGACTTGTGTGTGTATCTGCTTTTTTATGTGCACATGCACAGCTCTGGAAAGAAATAAGAGACCACTGCAGCATCATCAGGTTCATGTTTTTTATCTTACAGGTGCATGTACTGGTTAGATGAACGGTTTTGTCTGAGTTTTGGTGACAATATTCCTCCTAAATGCAAAATATAACTATTGTTATCAAAATAACCCAGGATCATGCAGTATTTACAGAGCTTTAATAACTCATATAGAACAAAATGCAAATAATTTGTAAGCATATTGTGTTAATGCTTTGTCTAAATAACATTAAGAAATTTTCTTACTCCATCTTCCTCTTGACGTTTTCTGGAGTAAATTGCAGTGGTCTCTTTTTTTTTTTTTCCAGAGCTACATATACACAGATGGGCCAAAAGTAGGGTTAAAGTTAGGGTTATCTGCTTCACTTTCACAATCATGTTTTAGATATAAAAATTATTATCATCAAGAAGGTGGACTCTTTGAGCACTTGAGAGATTAAATGTTCAATGTAAAATATGTAATTATAATATATGTAAATAAAAGTCTAAATTTGTAATAAAGGATAAATGTTTAAGTGTTAACTGTAACCCTACTTTTGGCCACCCTGTATATATACATACATATACAGACACTGTGCATATAAATCTAGAAAGTATCACAGTGTTCTTCACACTGTTGCAGGTGAAATGTCTGCCTAAAGTGTGAAAGCAGCCCTGTTTTAGTTTGAGTGAGTTTAACACTATCTTCTTCTCTTTTCGTTTCTGTGGGTTTGTGTAGCTACAAACACCTCTCTGTGTGTCTGAGCGAGGTGGTCGGCCTTCTTCACAGGAAAGACCCAGACACAGCGGTGAAGGTACTGCATCCTGAGCAGAGATAGTAAAACAATACCAGCTCTTTAATCAGTTATTAATATTAACGTCTGGTTTGTGCAGGTTCTGGAGCTGCTCGTGTCTATGTGCTCGGTTCCGCCCCTACGCAGGCTCATCTGTCAGTCGGTGTTAAAACCCGCTGCCCCTCGTCTGCACCCCGCCACCAGGAACCCCGCCCAGGTCAGGGGGGCGGAGCCGGGCCTAGCGCTGCTCCAATGGGCAACAGGCCCCCTGCAGGATCCGGAGCGGTGCTGCCTGCTCGCTCTGGAGCTCTTCACTGAGATGTTTAAGGTGTGTGTGCTGAGCAAACCAACTAATCTTTATGCTTTATATTTATTACACAAAGAGGAAATTGCAGAAATAATTTATGCCATTATGCACAATACAAGACATGCAATCTTTCTTAAATGTTATTATTATTATTCTTCATGTAATACACATTTCAGAAAAAAAAAAAAGATAAACATTGTATAATTGATTGAAAGTCATTTATAGTCATTTAAGTCCCGCTGCTCCGGAGTCCAGTGTCGGAGCTTAACGCTGCTACAAACCATCTTAGTCTTCTGTGCATGTGCTCGAGCATAAAACATTTCTTTTATAAAGCTCTGGAGACACAGGTTTCGTCTCGATGTTGATTTCAGAGGCCGTTTACAGCTTTGCAGTGACAAAAATAACCAGGTTTTTTTTTTTGGTCCAACATACTTAAGCGGTCATCAGCCGTGATCTGTGAGTTCGTGTGGTTTATCACATTGTGGCCGAAACTTTTATTTCTCCTTAACCCTTCCATTTTAGAATAAAAGCACTAGCAGTTGAACAGGGTAGATCCTGTACCAGCGCAATGTTTAAACCCCTGGAGCTAGTCAGTATGAAGTGAGTTTGTGTTTGATTGTGTTAATGAAGATTTAAGTTTGATTATGTCAATCTGTGCTTACACGGCTGTATCACAATTCTGTATCTCGGACTAAACACTCTGTCTTTACTCTGATGTAGGCGTCTCTTGATTGGCATCATTCCTGCTTCCTTCAGATTGTTCTTGACGTGGCTTGATGATGTGAAGTGTTTGTGAAGTGTCACAATGGAAACAGTTCTGTGATCATCCACTTCAGTTACTTTCTATCGTCTGCCTGCCTTTCTGTGTCCCTGAGCTCACCAATGCGTTCCTTATTTTTAAGATTATCTATTTGACCTCCTAAAGTTTCTCTCTTATAGGTCACTTTTGTTATTCATCCTACTGATGACCTCGTTCACCCGCATCAGCACCTCTTTAGATTGCAACAAAATAGTTCAAAATAAACCTTTAATTTGGATTTAATACAGGAGTCAGCTTTATAATTACTGTTGAGTGTGTGAAAATGGAAGTGAAAATGGCTTTCATTTCCAGGCACTTTATTGAGCTCTAGAATAAATTTTCTGAAAGAAGTAAGTCTGTGCTTCAGTCTCATCTTAGTTCAGATCTATCGTGGCGGTTTATAGAGGAACAGATACGAAAACCCCGTCACTCTTTAATAGTTGTTGCACCACGCACATACATTATTATTTTTTGGTTGTCTGAAAACTTGGGTACAGAAAGTTTACTGTCGTTTAAACAAGTTTTCAGTTCCGAAAAAACCTCACAGCCACAACACTCACTGTGGTTTCTGTGCCAGTCCTCTTGTGCGTTGTGTATATATGTAATAAAAACACATATATATAACACACACACACACACACACACACACACACACACACACACACACAGATGCAGAGAGGGAATTATTGTTTTGAGGCAGTGCTGAGTAAAGCTAGCAAATTTAAAATAAAGAATTTTATTCTAAAAAACTGAAATTAAAATTCAGCAATTAACATAGCCAAAGTATTTAATATTTTGTATATATTTAGATTATGGATATTTGAAGATGCAAAATGTCATATAAGATTCTTAATTATGATTCATAGCAATAATGTCTTAATTATGATTCATTGTTTTTTTTTTAATATAAAATCTATTACAGTGTATATATATATAGTAATACAGTGTCACAAAAAATAAAAATACCTTTATATTAAAATAATACAATAATAATATGTAGAGGAAAAAATATTTATAATTGGAAGAAGAAGAATGTGAAATGAAAAATATAATTGTTAATTAGTGAAATATTCTTTATTTTAAATATATAGAAATATTTCCATAAAGTTTATTTTACATGATATCTTATGACACAATTTAATGTAAGGTTATTTTTAATTCTTAAAATGTTAATGCTATTTATAATTATTTATGTACATTAAAAATTTAACTGAACAAAGCAGAGTTTAGTGTAATGTATAAATAAAATATTTATTAATGTATAAATAAAATGATCTATTTAAACTGACTTTCAGTTCCCAAAAAGTCTGTTCTGGTAAAAATTTCCATGATATTGATCACGTCTCCTCATATCACTCAGTCCAGTCAGCATTTTTAATGTGAATAGACGACATTATAACACGAACCTATTATGAACATCATCCCGTTATTGTATTCTTATTGAGGATTCTTGTGTCGCTCTAATAGAGTCTGTTTATAGACATGGTGTGTTTCTATCCTCAGGAGGTGATCGGTTCCTCGCAGTCCGGTTCCGCCCGCTCGTTTTTGGAGCTCCTCCTCCCGGCCCTGCAGAGTTTACTGCAGACACCGGACTTCAGCGCAGGAGACGAGCTGCTGCAGATGCACTGCGCGAGAGCTGGGCGAGCGCTCGACCTCCTGCTAGATATCCTACATGATACCTACACCTCCGTTACAGCTTTACCCCCTGACACTGGAGACTCCTTGCTCAAATGTCTCCTTACAGAAAACAGTAAATGTTATCTGTTTATGCCTGGTGTATTATGGCGTATTTGTGAATGAAGTGTTACTACGGAATCTATAATGTATTAGGATGAGCGCATTAATATGAACCTGTGAATCATAGCTGCTGTTATCGTAAATTCATCAGCACCATCTGAACAAATGTCCTTGACACGCTCACTCCTGTGCGGAGACGACGTCCTGAAGTCTCTGGTGGCGCAGCACGTGAGCTCGGAGCTGTGTGTGTCCCTGACTGAGCTGCTGCTGTCTAACAGTCAGGACTACGTCACCTCCGTCCACTCGGACTCGAGCTCTCGGCTCAGGTGAGACGAACATCCGTCAGCCAGAATGAGGCAGGATTTTAAATATGAAAGCAGGGAAATATTTATTTATTTAGTCTAGTAATCAGAGCCAATGAGAACTGAGAACAGGAATTACAGAAAGTTTATAAATTTGTCATTGTGTGCATGTATGATGACCTTTGCCCTCTGTAGCCACACGTGCGGTGAAACGGTCCTGAAGACTCTGGAGCTGATGAGCCAGCTGAAGCAGCATGTGGCCGACATGGAGACCTGCTTTTACCGCATGCTGCAGGTAAAATGTTAGAAGTTATAAGTGTGTGTTTGTAGCTTTTAGAAAGTGTGTATTGAACACTGACCTGTGACTGGTGCAGGACCAGCGTGTGGTGACGCCCCTGTCTCAGGCCCTGACGTCTCAGCATCGAGAGCGAGTGCACACGGCCCTGCGCGTCCTGTTCGAAGCTGCTCCACTGCCTGACTTTCCCGCCGTCGTGTGAGTGTACGAGAAAATATTAGAATTAAACTGGCAATTAATCCAAATTAAAAGTCATAAGGTAGGCCTGTTCATAGATATTAGAATAAAAATATATAAAAGTCAATAAAGAAAAAGGGATGTTTATTATACAATTAAATTTAGTAAATAAATAGCAATTTCAGTCATGATCTGCAGTAATTCCTATATGTTTGAATCATATTTTTATTCTTTTATCTATAATAAATTTATCTGTAATTTGTTCTATATTAGATCATCTCATTATGTACTGTATATGTACACCCACACTGCCCAGCCCTCCAAAAAAAGAGTCACCATCTGGATTGGACTGTAGCCTCCCATTGAATAATTACTGCATTGATGAATATAATTCAACTGCAACACGTAATTCAACCCTAATGATGGAGCTTCACATATCCTGTGGTTGTGGTAAATATGTTGTTACTCTGTTTCAGAAGCGTCAAATAATTGTCCTGCATCGAAAAAAAAAAAATTAAGAATAGTTGTTTGTATATATTACAATACAAAGAAAACACACAGGATTGGGACTAAACAGCTGTGTGTCTATAAGAAAACCACTTATCAGTGAGACTCGTCATAAAAAAAGGCTTCAGTTAAAGTTAAAGTCTGGACTTTGGAGTGCTGGAGAAAGGTCATGTGACCTGATGAGTCCAGACTGAGTCTGTTCCAGAGTGATGGGCGTGTCAGGGTGAGAAGGGAAGCGCATGAAGCGATGCTCCCATCATGCATAGTGTCCACTGTACAAGCCTCTGGAGACAGTGTTATGATCTGGGGTCGCTTCAGTCGCTCAGGTCGAGACTCAGCAACGTCATGTGGAGATAAAATGAAGTCACATGACCACCTGAATGTCCTGAATCACCAGCACATCACATCTGTGAAGTGTTTCTTCCCTGATGGCATGGACATATTCTGAGATGACGATGCCAGGATTCATCGGGTTCAAATTGTGTAAGAGCATAAGGGATGTAACTTTCACACATGAACTGGACACCACAGCGGTGTGACTCTCCCATCATCAATACAAGACCTTGGAGAGAATTTAATGTGACGCTAGATGAAAAATAAATGTTGTGAAATCACATGAACTTTTCAACCTTTGAACAGTTGATATTGAGATGTACATCTGCTACTTCTGCTCTGTGAAGCTTCATAACGGCTCTAATCTGAGGTGCTGCTTGTTAATTGGTGATTTCTGAGGCTGGTGACTCTAAATGAGCTTCTCCTCTGCAGCAGTAAGTTTTGGTCTCGCTGTCCTGGGAAGGTCTTCATGAGAGACAGTTTCATCCTGGAGCTCGATGAGCTTTACAAACACACTCGACACAAAGTTGTTCTTGTAAGACCTTAGTGCTGAGGCAGATAGACTTGTTAGATGTGTTGCTCTCTGTACATGATTATAATGTGACAGTTTTTCCTCTTCCAGTTTGGGTGAAAGCATCGCAGCGAATAACGCATACCGGCAGCGCGAGGACAAGCTGAACGCTCAGGAGGACGGGGTCGTCCCAGCGAAGAACTTTACTGTGTCCAGTGCTGCTCCGGACAGTCCGTCTCGCCAGAGCATCGACAGTCTGATCGAGAAACTGCAGAGCGGCGTTCAGGTGTGTACATCATTTACTTCTAATTAGTTTCCTTCATTTGCATGTGCTGTGTACAGCATTTTCCATTGGTGTGAAAAATACTTGCGGTGGTAGCCAGGGGAACCTGCAAAAGTGCTCTACTGCGTACAACAAACAATAAATACATATGACTTTTAACACACTAACCCCCCCTCCACCTTCTTCACCCAATGAAGTACAAACATTAGGAAGTGAACACTCTTTGGTGTACAAACATGGCACTGTTCGTCTGAGCACTTAGCCTTTAAAACACAGAGCATTTTTTTTTGTATTACTGTTTTTAATAAATATATGGGGATCTGGATTGTACAATATCGAGTGACTTGATCTTAATTCAGCACACTCTAGGCAAAAGGAATTTTAAATTAGTTTAACCAAAAATACCAACACGACTGAACAAAGGAAATATCACATAGGTAAAGGAAAAACGGTTCTTTCTGAGACCAATATAATAATAATAATAATAGTAATAAGCATATTTTGACATTTTTAATTCTACGTTTGTGTGACGTCATTCCTATATTCTGATAGCACAAAACTTTACATGTTTTTAAAGTAGCTTGGACTTTGGTTCTACATGACATAAAGTAGTAAATAAAGTAAGTAAAGCCTTTATTTTGTCACATATACATTACAGCTCAGTGAAGTTCCTTCTTCGCATATCCCAGCGTAACTAGGGTCAGAGCGCAGGGTCACCCATGATACAGCGCCCCTGGACCAGTTAGGGTTAAGGGCCTTGCTCAAGGGCCCAACAATGGCAACCTGGCTGAGCTGGGAATCGAACCGCCGATCTTCCGATCGAGTAACTCAGTGCCTCAGCCCTCTGACCCACCACTGTCCTAAAACATCCTGTCCTGGAATTGAACCCAGGGCTTCCTTGTTGGAGGCAAGGCGCTTTACCACTAGACCACGAGCGCTCTACACTACGATAAATAACACATCCAAATCCTGCCCCGTTGACACACACTGACAGACTTCTGTATAAGCAGTTTTTTCCCTCTTTTCTCTTTTTTTTTCTTTTTAAAATCGGTCCTTGACCAATGATCCGTGACGCTGGAGTTTTAAGGGGTACTCTTTCTGGGTTTTTTTTCTTCAAAGGAGTGACCGTTTACTGTGTGAAACTGTGTTTCTCCACAGTGTGTGTGCGTGACCGCCGGTATGCCCTTTTTAAATTTTTTTATTATTTTTTTATTTTTTAAATAATTTTTACTGCAGCAGGTATCCACAGGGTTTGCTGGCTCTCGCGGAAACAGAATAAACAGGTAGAGCGAGAGGGAACTGTTCGCGGCTAGTTCATTGATTGCGGATGGCCTTGTTCTCCCTGGTAGATCATCATCATCAGTACCGCTTAATCCTGTATTCAGGGTCACGGGGGGCCTGGAGCCTATCTCCCTGGTAGATTTCTTTTTAAAAAGGAAGGGAAGAGTATGCGGGCATCGTCAATATATTTGTGTGGCCCGCCACAGTGTAATATGTGGGAAACACTGCTTACATGCTTTTTTGTAATAAAAAATTTTATGGACTAAATTTTCTCATCACCATAATGTTTTTATTAATGTAATTTTTCTAATTTTATTTACTGTTTGGCTTATCGAATTGTTTGATACAATGCATGAATTAAAATATGCATGAATTGTAGCATTTGAACCTAACTGAACTAATCTGATGTATGCAGTGTGTGTCAAATTCCCACGATCTCTGTTTTCCAAACTGCTGTCCTGTGTGAACTCTACTTTAGTTTAAAAAGTCACAAGGTTCTTGGACTCTGTACACATTGATAAGACTCGGTGTAAACCGGTCTGGAAGCTCAATAACATCACCTTGTACTGTGTTTTTGTACTTTTAATGTTAATGTTGTGTTTGTTAATCAAATTCAAATCAAATTACAATTTTATTTTTCACATACACAGTCATACACAGTACGATATGCAGTGAAATGCTTAGGCAACTGCCCTGACCTTAAAACACGACTATCAATAGGAATAATACAAAAAAGTTACTTATCTAAGAAAGAATATCTATATAGGAAATAAATATTAAAACAGAAGTAAATTTGAGAAATATAGATAAGTAAATTTAACTAAGAAAGAACAAATTTAACTAAGAAAGAATAAAATAAAATATCTGTATGATACAACATACAAAATATACACTATAGAAAGATATAAGAAAAATATAACAAAATAAGAAAACTGTATAATAGAAAAATATAGAATTGTTTGAATGGAGTGAACATAAAAGAACGGAATGTCCAGGGTTGTGCAAATATGCAGTAAAGTGTCATATTAAATCAGTGTGATAATGAAGTGTGGAGAGAGAAAATCCTTAATCACTTTTACTCTCTCTAATGTTTTTTCTGCCCAGTTGCCCAATTTAGTGTTTAATAATGCAGTGTTTAATAAGCCACCCATTGTCGACTGATTACTGATCATTTCACACACACACACACACACACACACACACACACACACACACACACACACACACACACACACACACACGACTGTGAGGGGGTAAAATTATTTTCTCTCTCCTTTCGGAAGGAACTTATTTTGCGTTGTTTGTTGTTGAAGTTACAGGAGCAGATGAAAGACGTGCACATGTCAGAGATCATCGACGTGTACGAACAGAAACTCTCCGCCCTGGCTGTACGTAACCTTAACCACCAGACATCTGTCATTTACTCATTACTTTTATATTAGTTCTCGTTCTAGATTAATGATATATCGTGGTGTTATACATATCATAATTAGTTAATTGTGTTAAAAAGAGAAACAGCAAAATTATATCCAACTGCACATAAACCAGTGCTGCACAAATTAATCGCATAAAAAAATTTAATCGCAGTGTGGACATGTGCAATTATTTAATCGCAGAAGTCTGCAATGTTTTACAAGTCATATACGCATGGTCGGGAATTTATGCAGTCAGTTATTATTTTTTTCTTTTTAATTCCTTAGAGTTTATATAAATATTGTCAAACATCATCTTAATGTGATCATTTGTCCTGTTATTTCCTGTTAGCTTTGATAAATACCTTTGAATACAAAATCATACATTTCATAGTTAAATATCGCTGTTTAAATCACTAACGCAATATGTGAAAAATAATAGTAATGTTATTTTTTTAAAAATATATGTATTTTATTCAAATCATTCAGCCCATATTTTGGCCTCTATTTCTTTCTTTCTGTTTTTCTCTGTCTATCTGATTCATGATTTTGCATTAATGTACTATCTCATAAGGTCTCAATGTGTGTCTGTGTGTCTGTCTGTGTGTGTGTCCAGTCTAAGGAAGGTCGTCTGCAGGACCTGTTGGAGGCCAAAGCTCTTGCTTTGTCTCAGGCTGATCGTCTGATCGCTCAGTACCGCTGTCAGAGAGCACAGGCCGAGGCTGAGGTAGGACAGACAGACATGCAGATGTTCGCAGTTTATATTGCACTGGTCTGATGCACAGTTTACACTCGCTTTTTTTTCCTTTCTCAAAACCACAAGCTGATTCCTCTGATATCTAATCAGCTTATAAGTTTCACACATTCTTTCTCTCTCTCGCTTGCTTGCTTGCTTGCTCGCTCGCTCGCTCTCTCATGATGTCTATGTGATGAAGGCCCGAAAGCTGGCGTCTCTGCTGAAGGACACGGAGAAGAGGAAGGAGGAGCTGCAGGTCGAGCTGAGCGAACAGGTGATGGAGGTGGAGAAGCTGAAGAGCGACAGTCAGCAGCTCCTCCAGCACAACAGCCGTCTGCAGACCGTGTCTGATGAACACCAGAACTTGAAGAGCACCTACAACCAGCTCCTGAACAGGTCAGCACGTGCTCCTCCTTCCCATCATCTCTTACAGGAACTTGCAGTACTCAGGACCCTGCTGTTTGAAGCCCCAGTGCGCTCGATGAGATAGGATCGTTTATCTGTAGAATCCACACAGCGTTTTATCCTCATGTTTATCCTGCTACAAAAAAAACACCTAACAAATAGATTTGATAATATAATTCTGTTTAATGATGTAATATTTTCTTATCTATAGGTACAATAAAGGCGAATCGATGCTGAAGGAGCTCCAGGCTGCCCATATCTCCCTCACACAGCAGGCTGAAACCCTGAAGAAGAGCAACGAGGGGCTGAAACTGCAGCAGGAGAGGTTAGTCCAGGGTCACGATAAATCTTTATCACACTGCTGGAGAATTCTGAGCGATAGGGTTCTTAAAAAAATTTGAAGATTTAAAAAATGTGAACTAGCTGCACAGTCCAGTCAGTAGAATGTCTACATCATAAATAACAATGTCGTAATACACTTTTCTAACTGATCATGAGATCTTTCTCTCACGTTTAGTAGCAATAATAAATTGTATCGCGTTAATAATTATTGTGTTATGATATTTTTGTTATATCGCATATCCCTGAATCAGACCTCACTCTGTTTTCCCAGATTGTCATCAGAGCTGCAGCAGAAGGAGGAGAAGATCTCAGGAATGGAAGCGGACCTGCAGGAGAAGCGTGTCACGATAGCAGGTGAGGAGACGCTGTGGTTCACTGAGACACGACCTGTATGCGCATGTGTTCAGATTTAAACCTGTGAAGCCCAGAAAGGTTTTTTTTTTTTTTTTCCCCTTTTCTTTCAACTAGTATTGACACTCTGATGTAGAAGCAACTGACCCTGAGTATTTGGTCTCTGTTTCAGACTTGCAGGCTGAGGTGGGGCGGCAGGAGGAGCAGGCTGGAGAGATGGAGGAGAACATCAACACACTGAGGAAGGAACTCGCCAGGACGGAGCAGGCCAGGAAGGACGCCAGCATCAAGGTGAGAGCGAAGAGAATAACTGGTGGGCTTTAAGACATACTCAGATTTATATGAATACAGGTGAGAGATAGAAAATATTAAAAACTAAATATAATGCTCAGCGTTTTAACAACTGAATGCAAACGTACACCAAAAGAACAGCCTTTATTATGATCATTCTTTCCCCCCTGTCTGATTAAAATCTAAGAATTGCTAACAAAAAATACTTCTCACGTGTCCATCATTTAACCCTTTAACATACTAAGAAAAGAAAAAAAAAAGTTTATTTTTATATTCCCCTGAATATATGAATATTCACCAGGCAGCAGTCTGGTGGTGGTGTGGAGATAACAGGCAGTAAGTGCTATGTGGAGCACGTCACGCACCCAGCTGCTGGTGCGATGTCCTTTTATAGCATGTGGGTTTCTGTGTGTTGCGTTTCCTGTGTCAGCTCCTCTACGGCCCAGTTGATGGCAAGGACTTCCCTTTTTACAGCGGAATATTTCTTCTCTGCTGTGGTGAGACTCCAGCTTATAGACAGGAACTGAATGTTTCTCACTCTTGCATGCCAGTGACAGCACAGCACCCGGGTCTGTCTCTGAGGTCTCTGTGTGTAGCATGAAGGACGGATCAAAGTCCAGGTTCAGTACCACTGGGAAGCTGGTGAGGGCCTCGTTCTGCTTCTGGAACATGTGCTCTGTTGCTTCAGTCCAATGAAGCCGGTCAGACAGATCTGACCTTCCTGGTCATCTAAGAAGGTGGGGTGGGTTCCAGGGAAGAGAAGATGGGCACAAATCGTCGATAGTATCCCGCTATCCCCCTGATAAAAGTCAATACCTGCTACTTCTGGGGCTGAAGAAGATCTCACCCAATGTAGTACCCCAGATATTGTGAAACCAATTGGCATTTTGGGGACTCGTTCAGGACACTAAGGAGGTGGTGCTGGGGGTCAGAATGATGTCGTTGTCAGGTCTTAGGGTGATTTGCTTTACTAGCTTTTGGTGTTAGGTCCAAGGTAGCGAAAGAAAAGCCTTTTCCTAATGTTTTTACCAGATCGTCCACTCTGAGCAGGCAAGATCAGTTTAGACTTAGTTTAGAATTAGCTCTGATGCTTGATTCAGTCGCCGGAAGTTGTTACGTATTACGACTCGTAGCGTATTTCAGGCTTAAAGGATTAGTGTGTGTTTAGGGGAAAATGAGATATCTGTGCATCATCTCGAGCATTTCTCCATCACAGGCCTCGTCTCTGGAGCTACAGAGATCTCAACTGGAGTCCAAACTGCAGAAGAAGGAGGAGGAGCTGAGCAAACACACACACATGATCGCCATGATACACAGCCTGAGCAGCGGCAAACTGAAGAACGACGCTACAGCCAACCTTTCCCTGTAACACACACACACCACTGTACACATATCCAGATTCATGGATTCCAGAAGTATTGGCTCCCTTTAAAGACACTCCAAGTCTTTGGTTTAAATGCACTACACACACACACACACACACACACAGCCATGATGAACTCAGATGACAAATACAACTTTTTAAAATGTTTTAAACTCCGAGATCCAGGTAACTTATTGCCTTTTTCTATCATTTTTCTGTCTGTAATTTTCTGTCTGTACTTTTTACATCATATTTTAAATAAATAAATGAATATTTCATCATTTTCTTGATTAAATACTTCATCTGCTATTGTACTGTGAAGTGATTCAGTTAGTGAAATAATTAATAAATTTTTGGTCTATTGTTTTAAATGAGAAATAGCAATGTTTGACCTTTCAGCCATTAGATGGCGCTGCACCTCATGCTGATTAATAAACTACATTGTATTTAGGTTTTAAGTGCGGTACAGTGATTAAATCAAGCGCATCGATCACCCAGGAGTGCTAGAGCCAAAAGTTTCAGCAATATGATATTTAATGAGTTAGGTTTTTATGTGTTGTTATTTTTCAGTAACTGCTGCTGTCTCACTGTTCATTCAGGGTTTGTGTTCATGCTGTGTAAAGGGCAAAGGTGTTTACTGTGCTTTACTGACTGAGTAAAGAGCGAGAAAGCAGTTTCCATTTTGTTTTATGAGATGATGAGTGACGAGCCCTGGGTTGGAATGCCGCTGAACTTCATACTGTCTTTTCTTATCTAATCTTTCAACGTGCTGTTCCTTATGGTATCACAGAAACTTATGTCTTAATGAAGCTGCTCCACCTGCACAGTTCACATTATTCACATCTTCTCTTCACTGTTTGCCTTCTGAAATGTGTTTTAGTTAGAAAGCAGATTATTTTAAAAATGCTGATGGAAAAAACACAAAGTTTAGACGGATGAATTTATTTCTAATTTACAAAAAAATTGAAAATATAAATACAAAAAAATGTATTTATTTATATTAAATAAACACTATACTGTACAGTTTCTTTACAGTATATGTAGTTCCTCAATCCTTCACATTTTTACCTTAAGGAGCCTGAACCAGAAATGTCACTATGCATTAAATAGCATCAGTTTCTCTTCCCTGTCCCTGAACTTTGCTCTTCCCCTTTTCCTTGCCACTGTCACCGTCACCCTTGGCTTGCTCATCAGGGACAGTCTCATTATTATTATCTAGACACATTTTTTTAACACACATACACACTTCCATAAAATTTCTTTTCATTTTTGTGAAGCTGTTTTGAGACAATGCCCATTGTTAAAAGAGCTATAGAAATACAATTTAATTGAACTGAAATATAATGCTACACTGTCGGAACAGACAATAGACGCCATATAAATAGCTGCAACAAACCAGATATTACCATCAAATATTACTTGTTGACTTAAATTGGTGTCTCTGTTGCTCGTTAATTTTCTAGCTACTTACTGCTTTTACAACACAGCTACCATAACGAGTTTGATTATAGCGTGCGTTACTGGAGTAAATCTTGTGCCAAATCAAGTATGGGTCACTGAATATGAATATTGGTTTATGAATACCGAGTATCATGTATCACCCATGCGCATCTTGTTTTGCGCTGTGGAATTGTGGGTAATCGTCTCCCCTGCTGGGTCTTAGTGCTCGTCTCTCACTGGTATAATCAACATCCATGTACACGTGTACTGTTTATTATCGCGCATGTGTAAAGCAAAAGAAAGTGTCATTAGAGAGGTTAAAGATCCTTTTCTCTCTCTGTATCAGCCGGTACTTTGTGTCTGTGCGCGTGTCTTTGGACATGTGCACAGACACACACACACACAGACCCTCCTACTTTTGCCTTCACAACACACACACTCTCTGCTCTACACAGAAACTCTGCTCTGTTACGATTCTTTTCAAAGATAAAGTGCAGGTTAATTTTTTTATTTTTACTTTACAGCAGTGATTGTGTTAGTGTGACATGCATTCGAGTGTCATTAGTGAGATTTCTTGTTTGTTTTTTCCGATAAAAAGTTTTTCTGTTGTGTGCGCGCGTGTGGAGAAAGGGTAACTGTAAAACTAGGAGAGGGGAGGGGCTCCTTACTTTAGCCTCACACACACACATACACAGCGCCTGCGTGCACAAACAGAATATTTTTTACTTGTTTTAAAGGTAAAGTGCAGGTTAATTTGTTTTATTTTAAATGAGATAGATGTAACTTTTTCTAATGACACTCAAACTTCAGTGCTATTTATTGTCAAAAACCCAAAGGTGTACGCTACTTTGTATTGAGCAATATTCGTTAATGTTAACTTTACTGTTTGCTTGTTAAAAGGTTTATTTATTTATTTATTTATTTTACCTGTTAAGGTTTTATTTTAAACACATTATCAGAAAAAAAAGTTATTCTGATTATATGAAATTAATCTGATATCCAGTTAGTCTGACGGCTGGCTTCTTGGGGTCTTTGGATAACAGTAAGTGTTCACGTACCAAAGTAGTATACAGCTATAATTTAAGAGCTTAACACGGAGAGCGTCACAGACGCAGCAAAGTCTTTAGAAAAAAAGAGGGTTTTTAATAAATAATGAAATTAAATATGAAGGTGAGATATGCCAGAGGCAGACTGCAGAGGTTGCCATGAAACCGAGGCAGCATTCGCAAGATTGTTGGCAGCAAGTCTGTGTTGTAGGCCAAAAGGGGCCAGTTATTGTTCGGTTGCAGTGGGGGCAGGACGGAGTTAACAGCGAATGGGCCAACACGGCTGTCACTCCGGGAGGCATATTCGAGGCAGCAGCCGACAATGCTAAGCGCAGCTGAATCTTGATAGCTGGCTGTGAATAAAGGCAGAAGTGCTGGGGCAGTGATCACATTCCATCAGCAGCTGACCCTCTGCAAGCATTAAAGCCTGGAAGATCCCACAAACAGACCGTAGTACTCAAAGGACGCCATTTTGGGGATTTTCGCTGACGTCTTCCTCCTGCTTCACAGGACATCCTGTTATGCAAAGAACAAGAACACAGTCCAGGACTATTCGTGTGCCATCATGGAGAACACTCTCTATAACATCAAAGTCCCATTGGCTTTTTCATGTTCATAATAAGTTATCATAAAATAACCTGATGTATTCAATTTATAAATCCATTAGTTGCCTGGAGACTCTAGGTCCAAGCACTTGTACTTTGCTTAAACCTTTATAATAAATATAGTCACCATTATCCTGCATCAAGCAAAGAAAGCAGCTATGGAGATATGAAATGACTGGAATTGGGTTAAAACCCTGGAAGGATGGTGCTGACACGTCAGCTTCGTGTGGCAATAAAATGAAGTCAGCTGACAACCTGAACATATTGAATGACCAGGTTATCACATCTGTGGAGTTGGAGAGTGCTTCTGGGAGCATGAGAAATCATTTTCACACATGAACTGGACACCACAGTAAGCACTGTAATCAAAGCTTTGGTGAAAAGTGCATCCGTTTCCATTAATAACCAAAAGTATGTGCTCTCTTTTTAGAAGGGTTTTACTCTGGTAAAGAATTTTACGCTGTAACTCTTATGTCATTGGTCATCCCTAGAGGAAAGGAGGTAAGCTCACCTTTTTTTGTTCTGTATCGCCAGATTACACCAGCTACGATACCGATGACACTAATGACTACGATGACACCGATGACAATTGCAGCAGTTTTCCCACCTTCACTAATTTGGTGGTCAGCTGTGGAGAATAAATCATATTTGATTTAATAAATATAAAAACATGCAAATGTCACTCATTCACAGATCATTTATATGTCTGTATTTTGTCATCATGAGTGATGGAGATGTAGAAGAGCTTCACCTGATAGAATTTGCACTGAGGTGATCACCAGCTGTCTGGATCGTGCAGACATTCTCTCACACGTGTAGGTTCCTGAATCCTCCAGGTTGTTGATTGTGACCGTTGCGTCATCAGAGCGGTTTACTGTTTTACCCCTGAACTGCCCTGTGCTGCCCCTCCCCCTCAGAACGGTAGAGAACCCGCCAGAGCTCAGGGTGATGATGTTGTTTTCAGTGTTTCCCTGAGGGACGGGACAGTGAAGGGTGCCGTTCTCCCCTGAATAAATGCCAACATTCTCTGGAAAATAAGAAAACGATTGTTAAAGACGATATGAATTACAATATGTTTGTCTGTGTGAGTGGAGGTGTTTGATGGGGTGTTGGGTGAGGTACATGATGAGTTATTGGTTCAGGGCTTTGGTGTATGATGAGGTGGTGTGTCAGGTGTTATTTGATGTAACTGATGAATTATTGAGTGAAGATTTGGATGAAGTGTTCGATTAGGTGTTTGGGACGTTATTGCATCAGGTATTGGGTGATGTGTTTGAGGTTTGATGAGGTGTTTTTGGGTGAGCTGCTAAGGCAGGATTTGAGTGAGGAGTTATTGGTTGAGGTGTACAGTATGGCGAGGTGTTTGATGGAGGATATGATGAGGTGGATGGTGAGTTATTGGGTCAGGTGTTGGTTGAAGGAAATGAGATGTTGGTTGAGGTGTTTGAGGTTTGATGAAGGGGTTTGCTGAGTTGTTGGGTCATTATGAGGTGTATGATAGTGTATGATGGAGTTTGATGAGCTGTTCACCTTTTCTCAGGCTGGCGGTGTAACTCTGACTCTCGTCCCCGAGGCTGATGGAGCAGGTGTATGTGGTGTTTGATTTGACAGATAAAGAGAGAACACTGCTCACTGAGAACAGACCCTCTTTATCTCCAGTAATGTTCACAGTAAAGGGACTGTCCCCGTCACTGTACCAGGAGATTTGAGGTTTTGGGTAAACATCGTTTGTGCTGCAGGAAATTCCTTCACTTGTCATTTGTAAATCCACCGATTTAATGGGCACTAAAAGAATAAATATCAATTAAAACTACTGGAAGATGTTTAGGTCTAAACAAAGGAAAACAAAGATGGAAGGAAAAGGAAAATAGGAAAAACTGTGATTGTAACTGGTTTTGTTACTTGTTTTGCTTTTCCCTTCCTTATTTCTATAATTGTTATTATTTTACTTTGATTGTCCATGAGGTTTTTACACACACACAAACACACACAGCGCCTGTGCACATAAACGGAAACACTTATCTGTTGGGATTTATGCTTACTTTTTTAAAAGGTAAAGTGCAGGTTAATTTGTTTTATTTTTACTTTATATATTGTATAATTTTTTTTAAATGTATTTATTCTTTTGGGCTGTGGAACGAACAATGTGAGTCTCTATTATTTCTTATAGGAAGATTTGACTTGCTTTACGAGTGTTTTGATATACGAGCCCGCTTCCGGAACGAATTATGTTCGTAATCCAAGTGTAACTACAGGGTATGATATCAGTGGGACACATCAGGTTTTCTCTGCATGCGGCATGTGATAGCATCAGTCTACCTGTGTGCGAGGCTCATGAGCGCATGTATTATCTGGTTCTCCCCGTAAATGACTCTGGTATGACGATGTTTCTTGCCTAAAATGCATATTTGCGTGGATGAATTTGACTACTTTATACTGGCATTCGATTGTGTTGGTCATGATGGAAATGCATCATTTAATGCGGTTATTTGACTTAATTGATGTACATCGTGACGCTAATTAATTGGTATTGTACACTGAGTGTGTGTGGGTGCGCCAGAGGGGGAGAAGCTGTCGCCTGTCTGACCCACTGATTATCTCTCCTTGTCACAGAGTTAAAGAAAGCACTGAATCTCATCGCTGAGTGGTAGTGTGGGCCTTGTGTGTGTGAGGGTGACCGATCCAGACATGCTACTTAAAGTTGACAAAAGGGGAAAGAAAGGAAGATGAAAGTAAAGAAAGTTGTTCTTGAAAATAAAGATAAAAAATAAATTAAAAGGAAGAAAGAACGAATGTAAGAATGAACAGACGACTAGAAAAGGGGAGACTAGATGACTTTAAAGCTGCTGTTATTATTATCACATGAAATAACTGTAATTGTAGTTTTTTATAACTTTCTTGAATTAGAAGTATGTCCCTCTTTATTCCTTGTTTCTCACCTTGGACCTTTAGTAAGACAAACTGCTCCTTGTTCTGAGATTCTGTTGCGGTGTAACACTTGTATCTGCCTTGGTCTTTAAAGTTTATCGTCCTCAGCAGCAGTGAGACGTTTCCCTGAGGGATCTGATCATTAAACAGAGACGTTCTTCCTTTAAACGCTGCATCCTGGTACTGCAGTTGATCTGCGTTTTTATAGTAGGAATGGACGGGGTCGCTTTTTCCGTCTTTGTACCAGTGGATGATGCTGTAATAAGGGGATCTACAGGGCAGGACGCAGTCGCTGGTCAAGATGCAGATCACTGTGACGTCTGTGTGAAATAAACACAAGTTAGTCGAAAGTACAAGTCTTGATCTTATTCTAAATAAAGGTCATGACTGATGAATACACACTGGAATGCAGAAATGCAAGCTCAATGCCATGAACGAAACCAAGGCCAAGTCTAAGGCCATGTCACACAAAACATCTTTTAAGTTAAATCTTAAACTTAACTTTTCACTTTATTTCTGGATAAAGCTGAATGTTTTTATATATATTATATATATTATTGGTGACCCTCTCTGGTTAATGATCTTGTTGTTGATTTCAAAGGTCACTTTATTTCCGACTCGGATTTAACTTTTCAGTGAATCCGCTCTTTTTTTATGCAATAAAATGTAAATCATTTTCTAAAAGAAAAGAAATGTTTCACATGTAACCTTTAGACTTTAATCCACAATAACCCAGATGTTGTCAGTAGCTTTAATAACACATCCAGTTTTATTCTCCAGCACAGATTATTATATATACAATGCAATATATATATATAATATTGTAATTGTATTATAATCTTTTCACAGCTGTTTATCGACCATCATACAACATCCAAGTCTTTGTTTTTCTTTAATGGTTTACGGATCTCAAAGTTTACAAGCTGTTTAACCTGAAGCTCAGATTCTGACACAGAAACAGCTGGTGAAAAACAGCTGTTTACTTTTTCACCAGCTGTTCAGTTTTCTATAATAACTTTTAAGCTCCTACTCACCTCCTGCAGCGATCAGTAGTATTGACCAAAACAGCAGGAAAAGCCAAATCGCTCGCTTCATAATGTGAATGAAGTGCTGTTCCCTTTAAAAGTGTGAGATTAATGAGCTGCTTTCTTTTTTAAGTTGAGTGAAGTTCATCACATACTTTCCAAGGTGCTTGACTGGTTTCACTGCATTGTACTTTGAAGTGGGGACAAAGGTTGGGTGCGCGTCACTGATTAACCAGGTGGAGTTTACCAAGTTTTTATTGTTTACCTTTATAGTGGTGCTGAAACCAGTCACTGAAACCAGTCACTACACTTCAGTAAATTCAATTTAGATTCAATTCGCTCTATTTTATCATATGTCAGACTTTCACTTTAATAGGATCACCTGTACGTTTATGTAGTTCAAGAGCATCAGTTAACGTTCACATCAAACGGATATCTCGGTGGATTCAGCATTTCAGAAACTTCAAGGAAACTTCAGACCAGGAGAAATACACTGTAGTAGAGAAGCATCTCAACATGCACGAGACATCAAACCTCGAGGTGGTAAAGCTACAACAGCAGAAGATCACATCAGGTTCCTCAACCTGCCAGCCATGAGCAGATGCCACAGTCTGGAATAAAACAATGTAATCACCTGGTGATGTGTCGAGCTGCCTGAGATGCTTTTCTGCACACCACAGTCATAAAGTCTGATTGAGTGAGTGACCCCAGGCTCCCTGTCCGCTGGCCGTTCTCCTCTGATCTCTTTACTCAAAAATATCAGACTTTTTCTTGATTCAGACTTTTGATGTGAGCATCAACTGAAGTTCTTGTCCTGATTCAGTTATACTGATGAAGAGATGCTGTGGTTTTGTGATCGGAGGTTTTCTCACTACTCACTTGAACTTACTACTTAAATGCTAATTAAAACATCCATTTTCTTTTCTTTTACCCGGGGAAATTCCAACACACAGCCATGAAAAATGACAAATTAAACACAAATACTGAGCTTGACAATACATTTATTAATATTTGTGGTGATATGATTTATTGTACAGTATTATGATGATATGTACACATGGTTTTAACAGCAATGGCATCCATCATTTTTTGTTGTGTGATGTACAAGTTACAATAAGTGTCAATAAATATAGCTAACAAATAAATTAACTTGATCTAAAGTATTAAAAGCGAAAGCAGCATCTCATGCAGACTTCATTCCGTATGAACGGTTTGTGACGTCAGCGCAGAGTCTCACGTGTCTTCGGCTGACTGAGTACGTACTGCATCAGTGTGCCTCAAGTTCTCCGTAGAGGAACATTACACACACAGGCCTCTAGTCTGACCTGATAACTTTCGTTGTATGAGGGGCGTTCGAGTCAAAGTGGGACTTTTGGTTGCGCAGGAGAACAGAGCCTTCTGAGAGTCCTAAGCGTAAGAATGACTTTATTTCTCTATATAATCCCCTGATACACTAATGCACTTATCCCAGTGTTTCACCAGAGCTTTCTCAGTACGTCTGTCTGATTCACGTCTGAGACGCCGGCCTCAGTTCAAATGTTTTCCTGCGACTAAAGGTCTCATCACTGTACTGTGTTTAAAGTCTTCTGTAAATGTCGATCAATTGTGAATTTCATCACAAGTCCCGGTTTGACTTGAACGCCTCTAATATTAGGTTTCAAGTCCAAGGTTCAAAGAGCTGCTGCTGTTGAATCGCCTCTCCTTCGTGGCTGACGCTGCACTCCGACCCCAGCTTCCTAACAATCTGATATGTGTGAAGGGACGTCTTTCTGTGTGACGTCTATCTTACTAATAAATGAATATTTTACAAATAAAAGCTTCTTTTTTGTCCTTCCATCTACCCAGCTTCTTAAAATAGCCTGGATGAACATCCCGAGTCACTGGCGTCGCCATCGAGACGAGCTCATTCTCCTGAGATCTCATTCTCCGCCGACACTGCCGTTGGACGAATACGTGTCACTGCTATGGCTTTCCCTCGAGAGAGGTTCCAGCTCCCTCTCTATTTTTTTCTTTTCCCTGGAGATCGTTCCAGTTCTTCTCTTATGTTCTGTAAAGACAGAGACACACACATCATGAGAGATGCCGCTTCTGGATGAGGGTTTCACGCTTCTACAACCGTGAAGAACAGCTGAGAGGACGAAAGCACTGCGATTTAACTTCATGGACACTGCTTATGAACTCATCTGTGTTTGTTAAGCTCTTGCTTGCTGGAGTCAAACCGCACCTGTGTGTTTATAAATATCACCTACTGTATCACAGATATCACACCATCATAGATAGTGACCTCACCGTTTCTTGAGCACAAACAGTAGATTAGGAAAGACAGGACGGACATGACAGCAACAGCGACACTGTGAGATTCAGCGATCGTGTTTTTGTGGATATCTACAAGCAGAAATGAAAGATTTTAGTTAATGCTCTATTATAAAAAATATATATATATATATTTAACAGGTTTTAGTAGAGCATCACCTGGTATGATGTGCACTGTTGTGTGGACTATAGTCCTGGAGCGTGCGGTCGATCTCTCACACGTGTAGTTTCCTGTATGATTGTTCATGTCCAGGTTGTGGAGTGTGACGTTCCCGTCATGTCCGAGGTGGACGTCTGTTCCCCTCCACTGCACCGTGATGTTAGTTTGCTGTGACTCCAGAATGGTAGAAGAATTTCCAAATCTCAGGTGGATGATTTCAGCGTCTCCCCGAGAGACAGGACAGCGAATTTTAGCGTCGTCTCCTGAATAAATGTCAACCATTTCTGCAAAAATTCAGCAAAGTGTTGTTAACACAGCTCTGGCTCTTCTAGCACAGTGTTCTTCACTCACCTCCACTTCATAAGGTAGACATCACTAGTACTGGCTTGGTACATGGTTCATGGCAGAGATTCAACACGGCGCTGGAAACATTTCTTAAAAATCTCTGTCCATATTGACATGATGTCATCACACAGTCGCTGCAGATTTGTTGGCTTCACGTCCACGAAGTGACTCTCAGGTTCCACTGGAGACTGTGGAGGCCGTGTGATCTCACTGTCATGTTCAAGTTTGAGATGATTTAACGGCCAGCAACAAAACTCAGGTAGGCTGTGGCATTTCATCCATCCTCAATTGGTACTAAAGGGTCCAGAGTGTGGCAAGAAAACCTCCTCCACACCATTACATCACCACCACCAGCCAGAACCGCTGATACAAGGCTGGATGGATCCATGATTTCATGTTGTTTTCACCAAATTTTGAGCCTACAGGTACCATCCGAATGTCACAGGAGAAATTCAGACTCATCAAACCAATGTTTTTCCACTCATCTATTGCGGTGAGCCCATCTGACCTGTAGCTCAGGCCTCAGTTTCTTGATCTTAACTGACAGGAGGAGCATCCGGTGTGTGGTCTTCTGCTCCTGCAGCCCATCTGCTTCAGGGTTTGACATGTTATGCATTCAGAGATGTTCTTCTGCACACCTCGGGGGTAACGAGATGTTATTTGAGTTCACATTCACATTATCAGCTCGAACTAGGCACCAACAAGGCATTTTCACCCAGAGAACTGCCCTCACTTTCACCACCAATTCTCAGACTGGCACGTCTGGCACCAACAGCCATGCCATGAATCACGTAAATCATTCCTCTTCCCTGTTCTGATGCTCAGTTTGAACTTCGGGAGATCGTCTCGACCCTGTCTACACGCCTAAATCTGTTGAGTCGCTGCCATGTGATTGGCTGATGAGATATTTGCGCTAACGAGTAGTTGATCAGGTGTACTCTGCCTTATGAAGTTGCCAGTGAGTCTCCAGTATACTGTGTTTATAACACATGGTTAATGTTGAAATGTTGGTTGTGTGAGTGTTAGAAGATGTGCACAGTGTGTGTGTGTGTGTGTGTGTGTGTGTGTGTGTGTGTGTGTGTGTGTGTGTGTGTGTGTGCACCTTGACTCAGGGTAGCGGTGTAATTCTGGCTCTCGTCCTCGAAGCTGATGGAGCAGGTGATTGTGGTTTTCAGCTTCATAAATCTCCTCCTGTGTGCTTTGGTTTGTACGTCTCGGCTGTAATTGAAGCTGCTCTTCAGGGAGAACAGCCCCTGTTCATCGCTCTGTGTCTCGTTCGTGAAATTTGGTTTTAATATATAATTTTCATACCAAGACACAATTGGTTCTGGGTAAACGTCACTTGTGTTGCAGATGATTTCATTATTGAAAAGTTTTATATCCACTCTACGAATCGGTGCTGAAAAAAGAAAAGAGAAAAACAACGCGGTTATGGAAGGGACAGAAAGGGATGAACTTGCATCCTGACACGTGAACCATGAAGAACCTTCTGTAGATCCCTGTGCTGAATCGGGTCACCTGTTCCTCCACAGCATTTTGCAGATGCCCTTATCCAGAGTGACTTATGTTTTAATAATCTCATTAAACCCGATTAAGTTGGCAAAACTCAAAATATTTGAGTTAATCAGTTACATCAAATTTTTTAAGTATTTTTTTAAATGATGTTTCCAATAACAGAACTATCAGTTTTTGAGTTTGTTGAACTTGTTGCAAATCAAATAAATTGTCGCAGTCAATCCGGTCGGGGAATCGAACCCGGGCCGTTCACACGGCAGGTGAAACACCTACAGCAGCACTGAGCCACCGGAGCTCTGTAGAGTTTATGTTGGTGGAACTTTGAGGTGATAGTTACTGTTACTTAAGTACTTATGATTACTTAAAAACTTAAAATATCAAATTTGTTCAGCTAACTTGAAAAGTGTCGTTTCTACAAACTCATAAATGCCAAAAAGTTCTGAATATTCAAAAAGGTCTATTAATTTGACCTAATTGCAATTATTTAAGTTAACAGGACTCAATGTGTTTAATTGCTTTGAGCATCAGGGTTAACAGTGCAGTTGAGGGTTAAGGACCTGGTTTAAGGGCCCAGCAGTGGTAACTTGGTGTGCTGGGGCTCGAACCTGGGTCTGTCTGATCAGTAGACCAGCACCTTAACCACTGATCTACTCCTGCCCTGAGTTATATTCAAAAAAAAAAAAGATAATAAAGAATAAAAAAACATGGGCACCACACGTCGTCATATTGACCCTTAGTCAAAGTTGTCCACATAATGACATACTGAACAAACGGATCTGTATCATATTTATTAAACTGTTTAATAAAAATGAGTGATGCTTTGACCTCAGCTGAATTAATCAGCTTAATTAGTAATTCATTATCAAACCAGGTCTTTTGCGTAAAAACATGCATGTGTAACTAATCGATCGGTCCGAGACTCACCCTTCACCTTCAGCCGCACGATGTGTTCCAGGTCCTCCGAGCCAGACGAGGTGTAGCAGGTGTATATCCCCTCGTCTTCCACCCTGACCCCTCTAATCAGCAGCGAGACGTTTCCCTGAGAGATCTGATCCGTGAACAGGGACGTCCGGTCTTTGAACGCTGCATCCTCCTTTTCCAGGTGACCTTTATCACTGTCGAACGTATGGACTGATTCACCGGATTTGGACCACTGGATGAAGCGGTGATGAGTGGACGCGCAGGGAAGCACACAGTCACTGGAGAAGAAGCAGGTCACTGTGGCGTCTGCGTGAATAAAGGATGTAAATGAATCATCAGACTAATAATGAGAAGTCTTAAAGGTCTTAAAAGTCTTAAAGGTCTTAAAGGTCTTAAAGGTCTTAAAGTCTTAAAGGGGGTGATGTAGCAGCCACGAGCAGGTAAATTACAGCCTTTATACCTTCCATGTTTACATCTTTTAATGAACGTTTACCCATTTTGTCAAAGCAGCATGAGTTACAGCTGTGCTGTTTCTCCAGGTGTGAATAAAGATAATAATAATAATAATAATAATAATAATAATAATAATAACAATAATAATGAAGTCTACCTTCTCCGGGGGTCAGTGGTATTAACCAAAGCAGCAACAAAGTCCAAATCTCCTGCTTCATCCTGTCTACCGAACTGCTGTTTCCTCCAACAGCGTGAGATCCACAAGAGTTGCTTTTCTATTTTGGTTAGATAATCAAAAGTACCGAGGTGTTAAACTGGTTTCACTGCATTGTCCTTCAAGGCCGGGACTTACAATAGATCACGAGCATTACACTGAATTTACCGTGTTGCTGAATATAGCCCTGATCAGTCACTGCACTAAATTGTAATTAGAGACACACTAACGCTCAAAAGTCCGGGATCACTTGCAGATTTCAGTGTTTTTGTTCAAGTGATTTATTTCCTACATGAGAGATTTCAAACCTATAAAATAATACATATGGAATTCGGTAATTAAGTACCAACAACAACACTAACAGTCAGGTGTTATTATAAGACATGAAAGTCAGAAGGTTCTGGATCAGTTCCTACAGGAACAGTATTGTGTCGAGTGTGTGTGTGTAAACGCCATCGAGCTCCAGGATGAAACTGTCTCTCATGAAGACCTTCCCAGGACAGCGAGACCAAAACTTACTGCTGCAGAGGAGAAGCTCATTTAGAGTCACCAGCCTCAGAAATCACCAATTAACAAGCAGCACCTCAGATTAGAGCCGTTATGAAGCTTCACAGAGCAGAAGTAGCAGATAAACATCTCAATATCAACTGTTCAGAGGAGATTATTGTGTGTTTTAGAGAAACGCCTTCAGTGTTGTTTTACAGTGAAGAGAGAAATAAACATCAGGACCGAGCACAGAGTGTCGAACGTTTGAGCTGTAGTGTATATTTTTAACTTTTTTGCATTGTACACTGCCTGAAAAAAAAATTGTTGCGGCAGTTTTTGGCTCTGATTAGGGTTCACATGCTTTATTCAGACAACCTTGTGCAACGTCACATTTATTTCTCAGTAAACTCTTATCCAGCACGTTTTGCTTTCCATAATAACATTTAATATTGTGAAACATAAGAAATTAGTTATTGTTGTCACTTTTGTTATAGCAGCTGTAAACACTTGTATTTTTCTTTTATCTTTTTCTTAAAGTCAACAAGACAACAATCTCAGCTTGTCATGTTTATGTAAAGTGTAAACTCTCAGACAGTGTCTCACACACACACACACACACACACACACACACACACACACACACACACACACACACACACACACACACACACACACACACACACAGATTATTCATAATGCAGACGAGATTAAACTGAACCACTGAACCTTATTTACAGGATAAACATATTTACAGAATTACATTTTTTTCCTGCATAAGTAAGCAAATAAAACATTATAACACAGAGGAGATTTATTTATTTATTTATTTATTTATTTGGAAGATGTTTATTCACATTGATGTCTCCAGTGTCAGTGTCCAGTAACAGTCAATGTTAACGTTTAAAGCAAACAAACAAACAGAAAATTGCAGGATCATATGCTTTGAGTTTTAATAACAAATTATAGTTTGAAAAATAAAATAAAATAATTAGAAAATACTGTGAACTTTAGTGAAGTTAACTATAAGTGCAGGATCAGGATTAAAGATCACATCTCTGATCTAACGAACTCAAAGCCAGCGTGTGATTCCTAATGCATGTGAACCTTGTGATGGACTGAAATCATTAAATATAACAAATAAAATGTCCGTAATAAAAATACCATCAGGTTACTGTTTCTGTGAACGATTATAATTACACCGTCTCAGGGTACAAAACATCAGGAAATGTTTTAGACAGAGTGAGGAAAAAACTTCCTGTTTGACGCCTGTTTAAAAAAAATCATCAGATGTTTATTTAACATTTTATTTGACACATTATGGTAGTGTGAACGTTGTTACGGGGAAGACAATCAGAAACTCTTTTTTTGCATAAACATCAAGTGTATTTTACATGAAAGTGATTTACTGATGCTGTTTATCCTTCATGTTGTTGAGAAAATGAACAGAGCAGCTGCATTTCTTCATTATCTGACCTTAAAAAAAACAAGAACTAAAAGAATAACCTGAGAGTCCTCGGACACACCCGAAATACATCACAGCGGTAATTCTGCTCACGGTGAGAGTCATGTGCGTGGAATTGGTGACACATGTTCTGTATTTAATGACTTACATATGATTCATGATTTAGGAACAATGATTAAATAAAAGTGTGTGTGTGTGTGTGTGTGTGTGTGTGTGTGTGTGTGTGTGTGTGTGTGTGTGCGCGCGCAAGTGTGTGTGTGTGCGCGTGTGGTGTGTGTGTGTGTGTGTGTGTGTGTGTGTGTGTGTGTGTGCGCGTGTGGGTGTGTGAGATTAGGTTTAAACCGATTGTATTTACAGCATTAATGTGTTGCACATTAATGGTTTAAGGCTAAGTTCCTTCTTGCTGTTATTTCATGTTTAACTTTAATCCATTCAAAGTGACTGTGACTTTGGTCACAGTGAAGCTCAATAAGGTGGAAACAAAAGTTCACACAAAGCAGCTTTTCAAAACCTCTGACCAAACACATGGCCAACAAACGGAGTGCTTGTGAACGAATATTAAGATATATTGCAGAAAAGCAAACAAACAAACAAACAAACAAACAAACAAACAAACAAACCACACTCATTTGTATCAGAGGAGAGCTGGAGATCAATTATATGTATGGGATCATTTATTTTTACCTCCCTCTTGTGGTTGGGTAGAGATATTGCACCTGTGTGTTCACTCACTCACTCACTCACTCACTCATCATCTATAGCGCTTAATCCTGTATTCAGGGTCACGGGGGGTGGAGCCTATCCCAGGAGACTTAGGGCACATGGCAGGGTGCATCCTGGACAGGGTGCCAATCCATCGCAGGGCACAGACATCCTGTGTGTTCATTACATCCTATATACACTCACCTAAAGGATTATTCAATTCAATTCAATTCAATTCAATTCAATTCAACTCAATTTTATTTGTATAGCGCTTTTAACAATTGACATTGTCGCAAAGCAGCTTTACACAATCAAAAGAAGTAAGTTTGTATGAAATGTGAATATGTATGAATCAAAATGATCAGATTGTCCCTGATGAGCAAGTCGATTATTAGGGACACCTGTTCAATTTCTCATTAATGCAATTATCTACTCAACCAATCACAGTTGCTTCATGTATTTAGGGTTGGGTCCTGGTCAAGACAATCTCCTGAACTCCAGACTGAATGTCAGAATGGGACAGAAAGGTGATTTAAGCAGTTTTGAGCGTGACATGGTTGTTGGTGCCAGACGGGCCGGTCTGAGTATTTCACAATCTGCTCAGTTACTGGGATTTTCACGCACAACCATTTCTAGGGTTTACAAAGACTGGAGTGAAAAGGGAAAAACATCCAGTATGCGTCAGTCCTGTGGGCGAAAATGCCTTGTTGATGCTGGAGGTCAGAGGAGGATGGGCGACTGATCCAAGCTGATAGAAGAGCAACTTTGACTGAAATAACCCCTCGTTACAGCCGAGGTCTGCAGCAAAGCATTTGTGAAGCCACAACACGCACAACCTTGAGGCGGATGGGCTACAACAGCAGAAGACCCCACCGGGTTCCACTCATCTCCACTACAAATAGGAAAAAGAGGCTACAATTTGCACAAGCTCACCAAAATTGGACAGTTGAAGACTGGAAACATGTTGAGAAAAATGGTAGAGTCAGAATTTGGCGTAAACAGAATGAGAACATGGATCCATCATGCCTTGTTCCCACTGTGCAGGCTGCTGCTGGTGGTGTAGTGGTGTGGAGGATCTTTTCTTGGCACACTTTAGGCCCCTTAGTGCCAATTGGGCATCGTTTAAATGCCACGGCCTACCTGAGCATTGTTTCTGACCATGTCCATCCCTTTATGACCACCATGTCTCCATCCTCTGATGGCTACTTCCAGCAGGATAATGCACCATGTCACAAAGCTCGAATCATTTCAAACTGGTTTCTTGAACATGACAATGAGTCACTGGACTAAAATGGCCCCCACAGTCACCAGATCTCAACCCAATAGAGCATCTTTGGGATGTGGTGGAACGGGAGCTTCGTGCCCTGGATGTGCCTCCCACAAATCTCCATCAACTGCAAGATGCTCTCCTATCAATACGGGCCAACGTTTCTAAAGAAAGCTTTCAGCACCTTGTTGAACCAATGCCACGTAGAATTAAGGCAGTTCTGAAGGTGAAAGGGAGTCAAACACTGTATTAGTGTGGAGGTCCTAATAATCCTTTAGGTGAGTGTAGTTATAATTAGAGACTGTATACTGTATACAGAGTCAGCCAAAAAAGAGTATGCACACTTCAGAAAAGGAATAGTATGATGTACATAATATTAATATAATATTAATAATATTATAATGTTATTATCAAATATCTCAATATATAATGTGTAGCAATAATTTATTTATATAAAAATATATTTAATTGAATTTTTGGCTGAATCAGAGTATATACAGTAATGTGCAAAAGTCTTAGGTGCCATATTATCTGTAGTACTAATTTTGTTATATAAGTGTATTATGTCTGCATTATTATGTACGACACCGTTCCCTACAAAGATACACTAGAATTAATGAATAAATAACATCACAGAAGAATATTTGCATGTCTGTAAATACTTTTGCACAGTACTGTAAGTAAAACAGCTGTTAGGTTTTACTGATCATGCTGGACAATATGAGCTCTTTGGTAACTTGGTCACACTCGCTGCTTTCTATTTTCATGCAAAACCCAGGAGTCGACATTATTGATTTTTTTCTGTAAACTGGTCTGTCATGTAATATGTCGCTTTCTTTACAGACATGCAAATATTCTCCTGTAATGTTATTTATTCATTCGTTTTAGTGTATCTTTGTAGGGACTGGTCTCGTACATAATGCAGACATAATAAACTTATATAACTAAATTACTACTACAGATAATATGGCGCCTAAGACTTTTGCACAGTACTGAATAATCTTGAAATTTTTGTTAAAAAAAAAAAAGCATTTTTACTTTTGGAAAAAAAAAATATAGTAAAATATAATAACTTTGTTTTGGGAATAAAGTATAATAGAAAAACAAAGCATTTTTCTTGCTTTAAAAATCAACGGATATTTGAGAATAAATATAAATATAAATGTTTATATATTTATAGAGATGCTTTGTCATTTGAGAAATTCTCAGAGCTTGTAATGTTCATGTTACTCAGCACATTTCTGAAAAGTGAGTTATTTGAGCTTGGCCCTGAGAAAAACACACCAGCAGTGTAACTTCTCATACTATAATGAATTATATATAAGCAATTTCTTTCTGGGACTAATTAATAAAGTTATTTAAATCTTTAATCTGATATATAATTATATTTTTAATTAAAGTAGTTAATAGAATTCTGTGCAAAATGAGGGAAAATTCTCAGTCTCATTAACAATCCATTGTTGCGGTTATAAACAGTAGAACTTGCTCTGCTCTCTGAGGTTCCTGTAGATACCAGACGATGCTCAGTCCTCCTCATGTCTGCTCGTCACTTTTCAGATGTTAAATGACTTCCTTCTTTTGTTTCTCCACCCTTATCTATGGAGACTGTAAATGACGGACACATTAATGAAGTTCCTCCAACAAAAACTCTGATTAAAAAACGTTCATTTATTTTTTTAATAATTCATTTTTTTACCTTTAACCTCCCTGGAATACCTGGCCGTTGCTGTGGTTTCGCTTTGCGAGCAATGGGCTGGAAAAGAATTCAGGCTCATTAATTATCAAGACAATTGTACAGAGCACGAGTTAATGAACTGGATTATTTTATGTAGTAAAAGTAATTATTTACTCATAACATCACACAGATTTAGCTCACTTTGGACTTTGACTATTGCTACTATAGCGGCCACCATGATGACAACGAGAGCCATGACGACGACCAGTGGAATCCACCAGGGCTTGGAGCTGTGCGAAGTCTGTTCTGGAGGAAAAAACGCTAAACAAAGAATGAAAGAAAGATCAGCTTTTAGAAAACCGGACTTTCTCTAGAAAACCGTCTCTGAGAAAGAAAAAAAAAATTAACTGAGAACAATGTAAAAAAAAAAGGTTTGTATTTCTGTGTTTTTTATTTATTTATTATTTAATAAAAAAAAAAAAATATATATATATATATTCAGTTGTTAAATGAATAAAGAGATTCTGAGTTTCGCTCATGATATCACATGAGGTTCACATCTCCTGGTTCGATCCTCCTCCTGATCTAATGAGAGTCACACTTAAGCTCAAGACTTAATCTTAAATACAATAATCGAACCCGGACCCTGGAGGTGCGAGGCAACAGCGCTAACCACTAAATGCTAACCACTAAATGCTAACCACTAAGCCGCCATCTAATATTTTCTTTCATTTGAAATTCTAAAACTAAAAGTCTAAAATTCCATATTTTTAAACAAGTGTACAATATTTTTGTCACTACTTTATAAATAATATTATTTAGTGTATACTTTAAACAAAAAGTTACAGGAAATTTCTCCTTGCTCATCTCATTGCTGAACGTTTTCGCAGCTGCTCCCTGTAGGTTGCGCTCTTTCACCTTTTAGTCATTTTGTTTGTTTTTTTATTTTAAAAAATTTATTGTTTAACCAAAAATATTAAAATCTCCATTCCAAAAACCTTTTCACAGATATTATTATTATTATTATTATTATTATTATTATTATTATATATGAAGGACTAGTTTAGTCCAGGTCATATTCCTTTGTATTCTGAAATGGAACTCAGATAATCTGCTGCTATACTGTACTTTCAGAACTTGGTGATGTAATCTTGACCCTGGTTTGTCCAACGTGGTTCCACTGGAGTGCTGAGATGTTACAGGTGTACACTCCCGCGTGTGCCTGGCTCTGGACGGCCTTCAGTCTCAGGGATCCGTCGCCTTGCTGCAGACGCTGGGGTTCGAGCCGCGTCGTGCCGTTCCAGTGGTTGAGGAACTGCTGAGTCCTGCTGTCGTATGTGCAGATGACGGTGGACTTGTCTGGGACTTTGGTGAAGAACCAGGTCAGTGTAAAGTTCTGCAGGTTCCAGGAGGTTCTGCAGGGGATGGTGATGTCCTGCCCTTCAGCTGCGTTAACTTCAGTCCAGGTGGAGAACGCGTGCAGCTTTGATATGACGGTGGCGTTGTTGACAACTGAAAGACCAGACGTGTGTGAAGCAACGCAACAAATCTCAAAGTGTTCAAATAGTTTTTATATTTTTCTGGTATCTATACATTTAATATGATTTTTGCAAAAAACTAAAATAAAAAAATCAAGACATGAGTTGATGTTTCATTTTCATTCAAGACTAATTAAAGTTTTCTAGAACTTTCTGCCTAAATAACGCTTGCCTGAAAAATGCATCTGAATTGTAAAATACTTTATGTTTACAAAAAGGTTTTTAAACAATTAAATATAAACAAACTGTGTCTTTACCATGATTTGACATTAAAGGTCCCATATTTTACTATTTCTTTAACACAGGCCTCAGAGCTCCCACAGTGTGTGTATGAAAAGAGCCCCAGCTGAAATACCCCGGTACAGGTGATGCTTTTTTAAATATCTCAGACTCCCTTTATTTGAATCCTTCTCCAAATGCGCCATTTCAGTGTCTATGTAAATGAGCTTCTGCTGAGCCACGCCTTCTCATATGAGGTCACATTTCTGTGTGTGTGTGGGGGGGGGGGGGGGGGGGGTTATCTGATTAGGTTGTTTAAGTGTCGACTGATACTCTATACTGTTTTTTTTTGTACATGCACACCGGAGACACGGCTGAACGTCCAAACATGCCTAGAAAGTGATTTTTGCATAATGGCTACAATAGTGTTTTGACACGTGATGCACAAATACCCTCTAGATTTTCTTGATCATGTACAGAAAAAAATTATGGAACCTTCCGGCATCAAGGCAAAAATTGTACAATTACCTTATTATTTGCATTTGTAAAACAAATACTGGAGGATGTTTTTAAAAAAACAACGTAATTAACTTATTTCCTGGGACTTGAGATCACTTTCAGACCTTAACGAGCTACTGATTGGCTAATTCATGTAAACTTGGGCATTATGAGAGAGTTAGCAGTTGAAACAGTGGCAAGGAATATGAACCCGCTTCAAGAAGGAGATCCAGGACAAAGTGGGACAAAAGATGTCTCTGCCTCCTGGTCTGCTGTGTCTAAAAAACTGTTGCCAGCATAAAAAAAAAGGGGAGGTCATAAAAATGAAAACATATGGATAGACGGAGGGGATCGTAAACACATCAGGATGAAGAACTCGAAGCAGGACACCTTGAAACTAAAGAAAATGTGAATAAAGAAACGGCAAATCAAAACCAGGACTAAAACCAAAACAGACCCCACCAAAAAAGAAGAGGTTTGTTGATGATGAAATCATTTGTCAGGACGATGATGAAGCAACAGAGCGAAGAATATTAATGTGTTCTTCAGGGAAGGCAAATCATCACTGACTCATCGTCTATACGCAGAGTCGCAGGGGGCCTAGAGCCTGTCCCAGGAGACTTAGGGCACGATGCGGGGCACACACACTCACACACACTCACACACACACACACACTCACACACACACTCACACACACTCACACACACACACACACACTCACACACACACTCACACACACTCACACACACTCACACACACACTCACACACACTCACACACACACACTCACACACACACTCACACACACTCACACACACACACTTACACACTCACACACACACACACTCACACACACACACTTACACACTCACACACGCACACACACTCACACACACACACACACAC
>JAAGKR010001540.1:0-107998 GCA_011419295.1 Clarias macrocephalus | reverse complement strand
TATATTTGTACATAGTTTTGTAATTGGTGGCTTAGTAGGGAGTCGACGCCATTTTGTTTACACCCTGTTTTCTCTTGGTTTGTGGTTAGCAAGGGAGTAAGGGAAGAACTTTGTATTTCTTTTTCTTTAGTTTTGGTGCAGGTTAGTTGTTTCACGTTGGTACTAGGTAGAGGGCATTTTGTTTATTGTTTTGGCCTTGTCGGCTTCTGAAGCTCACGGCCACCTTTTGGGGATTTGCTTGTTCACTGTTTGTAAATAAACACTAAGCAAACGCACTTTTGGTCTCACCCCCTTTTTCCTTTTTCATTTTTTTTTCATTCCTGTTACGGCCCGACCTAATTCCTGTGGGTGTTTTTATTCTGTGAATGCAATGCGCTTCCGTACTACACAACCAAAGCAAATTAATTTTAAGATTAATGCAATATGTTTAATGTCCTGTGAGGAATTTCTCTGTAATCTTGTCTATTCTTCTGTAAACAAACGGTTGGGTCTTGGTCATGCACTTTTTAGACGGTCCCTTAGTGACTCCCTCTCTATAAAGCGCCGGTAAGCAGCGTTTCTGAAAGATTTAGGTCCAGCAGGCTGTAACAGGAGAAGATCTAAAAAAATATATATTTATTTGTAGTAGCTTCTCTGTCCACTCCAGATTAAGAAAATATGCGATTCGTCATTTTTGTGTGTTTATTTCTCGAGATATTGAAGGGATAATCTTGAATGTGTGGCGAATGTCCAATATAAAACCAACTTCACCGCGGTTGTTTACGTTTATATAGATGAGTGGAAAACAAGTTTCTTCAAATATGAGTTTTATTTCCTAAATGTATTTTTAGGTAAGAATATTTTAAATTCTGTGGTTCTTCATTAGCTTTCTCTGTGTGTGTATATTTTAGGGATTAGTGAATGGAGGCATGAGGAAGCCATTTTGTTTCTGTGTGTGTTGGGGGGGCGGTTGTGTCAAATCAGACTCACGTGCAAGGCGCGAGAGAGCCCCTTCGATATCGGTTCCCGCGCGTGACACGATCGGACAGAAGACCACATTAACATCACACTCTTCCTCGTTACTCACACTGATAACATTCGGTAATCTACACACGCGTTTAATAACTTCAGCACGGACTTCCTGGATACTATCGTGAAATTCAAAATAAACATTAATGCTCAATATGTGCTTGGACAATAGAGAAGTTAGACCTGTATTCTCCGTCATCGCCGCGAGGAATAAAGAATAAAGCTACCGGATTAAACACGCCTGCAGGGCTCTCTTACTGCAGCCTCCCAAACTTGTCTTGTTTAACTTTCACTTTCGTTTTAACCCCACTTTAACGTGACGAAAGATCTGATTGGTTGTCACAAAGGAACATGCTCCTTTCTGATTGGCCGACAAAACCATAAAAAATATTTTGTACATTTGGTAAATATGGTCAGTATATTGTATAATTCCCTTTTCTATACTCAAAAGTACTAAGCAAGAAGTAATCCGTTTCCAAAAGTAACTGTACCAATTGAAATGTCACTGCATTTTTTTTCTACAACTTTTCTACATGATGGCGTTTTGAAAGAAGCAAACTTCCCAAGGGTCAATCTACTGAAAAGATGGAATTTGGGTCACAAAAATTTCCTAAAATATATTTCTTCCTTCACACCTTGAACTTCTTTACATTGCAGATGCCCTTCATCTAGAGCAACTTACATATTTATTTCATTAAACTTCTGAGCAGTTGAGGGTGAAGAGCCTTGCTCAAGGGCCCAACAGTGGCAACTTGTTTATGGTGGTGGTGAGGTTTGACCCTTGGACCTGCAAATGGTAGTCCAATGGTAATAGCAATAACTGCATTTTGAACTTGATGTTACTTCACTTCCTGGTAACACCAGTGACCGCAAGAACAATGACAATTTCGAGAAAATCATAACTATTTACAAAATGGCTTCCTTTTGTAAGACAGCATGGTTTTCAATTATGTAAAAATCAATTATTAGATGTTGTCAGTAATTATGTCAATTTTTTTGACAGTTATAATTATAAAATGAGTAACACCAATGACAGACTTAAACTTTTGCATAAAATTGCAAAATAAATGATGACATTTTTAAACAAATGAAGTAAACATGTGACATAACATTTTACAAGAACAGTTTCAATTGTACAATTTCAATTGTACTGTAAAACTCTTTGTGTACAACAGGAATAGTAACATCAATGACATAGGTTGGGGATAACTTTTATCTATTTCCTATTTTGCTTATGTGATGTTTTACTTACACCTAAGGAAAGCTACAAAGCTAACTAGCTTCTAACACTGAATGCTGAATCCCAAATCCCTAGTGCACTAGCTTTCCATTTAAAAATATTTTAACGCTGGAACCCTCGGCGTTCACATAGCTGATATTCTAGCACAATAAGTGGAAACTGCTTTCACCCTGTTAATTACGCGAACTGTTTGTCACCAAGTCGACCAGTTAAGTTCCTCCAGTCGCAGATGGACATTTGTTGGAGAAGCAAAATAACTGAATAAACAAATCGTAATCTGTTGATAATAAATGACATTTGTAGATCTGTTGTACATGGGCCTACAACCCTCAACACAGCCATGCTGATATTCAACACAACAGCAGTCGTTCTCATGTGATATTGCATATAATGAAATATGTGAGCGCTTCCCAAATAATCCGCACATAATTCTGAAATTACTGATTTTGAATAGTGTCTGTTTCATATAATTCATCTAATCAACTGTGAACAAAGAAACATGTATTATAAGATTTATTGTCTTGCATCCATCAGAAAAACAAACAGGAAAAAGAACCAGGGCTAACATATATACTGCCATGCATTGCAAAAGTCAATGTGTATACCAGCATCTGGCCCTCATAATGTCTCAGGAAAGCAATTGAGCCAGGATTTTACAACATATCAAACTATACAATCCATGATAGACAACATCCAAGCCCTGATTTGTAAAAATCTGAAAAGAAATGAGTCCCTGCTGCAAAATCAGTAAAATAAGAATAAAACCATGCCATTCCATCCCTCTCCCCCAAATTACAACTATCATTTGCACTGTAGAAAAATCAACAAAGATAGCCAGAAAAAAACAATCCTTGTTAATGAACAGCCTTGCCATGAAAAATGTTGCTTTTTCTTGTTTGGTGTTTTGAGAAGCCATTGTTAAATTAGCTCCAACACGATCCAGGCAAAATGGTTTATTGGCACAGGTAGTGTTTATGATGCACAGCAAGCAAGTTCCTCCATTTCATGGCATGCTATGGTGTCCCTCTAAGCGTGTGCATGGTTTAAGATGTCAGGTTTGCTTCCGAAAACTTTTTTTTCCCCAGTTACATAAAATCATCAGAATCGTTACCATCCTGTAAAACAAATAGACAGTGAAGGTTAGACATAAGAAATACAGATTGGGCATCATGTTATGTATGCCACTGTAACTCAAACTACATTATTCTCAGTATTTATAAAATTAAATAAAACTATATAAACCCTGAATTTAATAGCGTACCAACAACAACACATATGATATATAGAAATAATGATTAAATAACTGCAATAAATCTTGCTCTTTTCCCTAGTAGGAGAATTGTCACCTTATAGGTAGACAGTACTAGCCCAAAAAGTTTGTTTGAAAATTTGTCAGAAATGGATGTCTGAAAATCTTTCAATGAAATAAAAAGACTTTAGTTTGCTAAGGAGCATAAAGATGTGAGCAATAGAAAAACATTCACATTACGAAAAATCAACAAAATCATCAATCGGTTCGGACCTTTTATTTTTGGCTATGCAATGTACATACATGTATATCTATATATATATGTATTGGCTATACATATTATAGCTCATAAGTGATATCCAATAGAACGACATTTAGGTGGCAGGTTCCCTTCTGATTTAATAAATATTCTACCACAACACTGTTCAATAATTGGTCCAAGGATATTGATTAATTTACAGTCTCACAGGTTTATTGTTCCTATAGCAACAACCAATGCAGTAACTTGCATGTATGGTAGAAATTACACATGAATTATCTGTAATTGTAAATGAAGAGGTGTTTATCTAGAGGATTTGAGGTTTATTAAGAGGTATTCATTTAAGTTTCAAATTAATCTAAGTGTTCTCATTGAAAAAGTTGCTGCTACATTATGAAACACAGAGAACTTTGGCATGTATTGAACATTTTTGAACAGTACTGAACATTTTCACCAGGTTTCACCAAGTGAACACATTTAACACTACAGGACAGAAAATAAAAGGTCCTACTTCGTTTGTGGTCATGTTTTCGCTTTTCATAAGTGATGAGTAATTCCTGTAAAAGAAACAAGTTTAAGCTTCAACTTTACAATGGAACTTATTCTAAATAAATTCTGAGATGTATACAAGATAAGCTTATACTGGAGGTCCATTGAGGATTTACTGACAATTTTATCATTGTGATACCTTAACTCCTCCTGCTCCTTTTTCCTCTTCATGTCTTCCTTTTCCCTTTTCTTCATCTCCTGAATCTGGGCCTTTTTCTCGTTTCGGTCCTCCCGTTCTCTGGACTCTTTCTCTGCTGCGAGATCGGGATATTTCTCCTCCTTCGTTTTCTCTAACCGGTTGACGATTTCGTTGATTTTCTTTTCTACAGCCACTGTTCTGACCTGTTAATGACAGAATAATCCTTGTAAATAATTATGTTTAAGCGTTCTGGATCAATTCTAAACAGCAGAGGTATAGCGATGAGAGACATCACTGAAGAATTAGATAGGGATTTAGTAGGATATTTACTGAAAGACATTTCTTCTGTTATTTTTTTCCCTACAGTTTCAGTGCAGAACTCAGAAAGCAAACACAGAGTAACATGTATAGGTGTATATGTATATGTTTGAGGTGAGTTCACTTTCCCATCATGTTCCTTGTACCTCTTTCTGGCGATGAAAGCCAATCTGACCCACGTCCATGTCTCCGGTTTTCTTCAGGTTGCCCCATGGCGTGTAAACAACGTTGATGTTGTTCATTTTGCAGCCTGTCAGTGACAAAGCAATCACGTGTTAAAACAAGGCAACGTAAAAAAATCGGTGGAATCTGTTTTAGTGACACAAATATTGTGAATTACATGAACATCATGAATATCACAAAGCCTTTGAGCAATATCCTTATATAAATATTTGACAATTTCTTACTTGATAAAAAAAAAAAAAAAGAATCAAGTGGTATTCATGGAAATCTGGTTAGTTTGGAAAAATACACTTCTATCCTATCCATACACAAAAAAGTGAACCTTTAATTTTAAACTTGATAAGGACTTGATATTTTTCATATAAAAATACAAAATTAACGTGAAATGTTGGTCATATTAATCAAAAAGATTAATATGAATAAATAAGAATAAGCATTGAATAAAAACAAAAATGACGACCCTGTTAAAGAAGAAACCAAATGTATACAGTGCATGTCTATTGCGTATATGTCTCTTAGTGGCCGAGCTGCCTTACTGGAAGATTTACAGTGCTAGGAAGAAATATTACACAACATAACCCGAATAAATACAAAATGCAATTTTTCATTGATTCAATTAAATTATATTTATATAGCGCTTTTAACAAAGGTCATTGTTGCAAAGCAGCAATATAGAATCAAAAGAAAGAAGAAAATTAGGGAAATGCGTATGAAATGTGTGAGAATAGATGTGTAAAGTATATATGAAAATATATATGATGATTTCATTATGTGAAAAAAGAATTGCCCCAAATTGAATTGGGCCAAAATTCCCCCACAACGATGTGTAAGACTCATCAAAGTTATTGTAAACGCTTGGTTGTGACTGTTGCTGCCAATAAATCAGAGTAATGATAAATAAGAGTAATTAAAATTATTATTACCATTACTCTAGTGCTTTTTCCCCTCAGGATGGGAGTGGCTATATGTGTCACTCAATAGAGCCAATCGACATGATAGTTTACCGTTTTTGGAAAAAAACTAAATAAAAGCGCAACACAGCATCCAAAAAGAGATAAGTTAACTATGAAAAATTAACGTACAAAGATGAATGGACAGATCAACATATGTCTGCTCTTCCTGTGGGAAGTTTAAAACCAGCTTGTCTTGCATGTTCTGAAACCGTGGCGATAATAAAAAGCAATAATGTGAAGCGGCAAAATGAGATAAAACACTGGTCATAAGATCAAACATATCTGCAGTAGTCAGGTCAGGGCGTGTAAAATACTCAAGCCCAGTATGACAGAGCAAACGGTGTCCTTTCAAATTTAGTTACAGCCCAGCAGCATTGACAATAAAAATTCACTAAAGATTGATTAAAGATTGTTGTCTGTATTCCATACAAATAGAAAAAAATAGACTAGGTCATCTAAGTTAATTGTCCACATGTTTAACGAAGTTAATGAAAATATATTTCAGTAAATAAATATTACTGAAATGCTATGGACATTCTAAATAGCTTTTTTTTACGGACTTATAATAACTGCATTTAAAGAGATCTCAATCTTAACACAAACATGAAATTCAAACCTCGGCTCAAAGAGAATTTTACTGACCAGACCCTATTAAATACTAATTCAGTACCCCTGCTCTAGACATGAACACGACTCATCATTTATTCAACTAAAAAATATTTATAGTACATTTACCTTGAATGCTATTGTTCTTGACGAGCTGTGCGCAGTCGATTAGGACCTCTTTGGGTATGTCCTCTATCGTCTTTCCCTTTCATGCAAAAAGAAAACAATTTGATTAAACTGCTATGATTATGAGACACATAGAAGATTAAGGATAAGTAAAGCAGTATAAAAGTAAACATTTTACTTTGGGCATTCTTAGGTACACGTGTGCAGACGAGAGTTTATCCACATGAAACCTGAAACACAAAAGCCTCTGTTTACACCATGTCACCACTGACTGTGATTAGAATATAAGTACTTCAGCTCATTTAGGGTCAACTCCAGAAGTATTTGCAGCATTTATGAAAACATACACAGAAGAAGAACACATGCTGTCCTTACCAAATGTCCTCAGGCCAGCCGTATTTTATAAGATCTTCATCTGGTAAGAAAAGAAAATGCTTGTTACTAAAGTACAACCATGACAAAAGAAGAAAACAAAAAACAAACTGTGTATATATGATAATGAGCTCTTACTTTCATATTTGTCTTTGCCCATGTAGATGGTATAGGGTGGGGACACAACTGCAAAGATAAAAAATAAGCCTGTTCAGTATAAGCCATTAAAGACTGCTTCCTGAGATAGATCCCTATGGTAGAAGAGGAATAAAACACTACAGGACATGCAGTTATAGGTAAATATTAAGCAACCATAACAGGCAGCACACACCTGAGTGTTTTATTTATAATTTATTATATAATCACTGGATGCTTATTTAGACCAAAATGAACTTAAACAATACAATATCTATAATTACACACGCAACATATAATCTTTATAAAGGCTAGTGCTTCAGGGTACGTATTTACTTTACATTTGTATCTTTCAACTATTCATAACCTTACAAATCCCGCCTCCTGCATTCTGAATGGTTATCATTTCATATCTCCGACCTGCGCGCCAACCGAACAGTTTCATCAGCCAATCGCAAAACAGAACCAAATACCATTAGCTAATAGTAGCACAGGAGGAGGGAATTGTCCGAATACAAGCAGAAAAATATAATAGCAATAGTTATACTAGTTTATATCGCTAAACAGATTCTGACATTTCTTTTGTTCAGATTTTAAGCTGCACTCACCGGCGCTGGTAAAGTAGAAGACCATGTTTCCACGCTCAGTTTAAAGACGAGGCAGGTGTGGAAAAAAATAAACAGCAATCACAAGCGTTCAACATTACCTGACAACTAGCATGCTACGAGCACTGACAAAGCTGACACCGGAAGTAAATCAAACATCTGTCGCTACATGGAAAGGTCATTTCCGGTACTTTTATTTTCTCTCTTGTTATTTAACATTTCAAAGTCCATAAAATCTAAATATCTCCAAATGTATTTTTGACACGTACATGTTCACTCAGATGTCACTGCATGACAAATAAATAAAACGGGTGAAAGTAGTAAAGGACAGAAAAAAAGTCTCCATACCATAAGAACTTAAAACTTTTAAACGTCTATAATAATAATGATAATACTAATAATAATAATAGTTGCAAAGCAAGGATAATTGGTCCCAAGCACCTCCATCATGACCGCTTGGGTTGCACCACAAAACTTATGTGCTTTTTGAATATATATATATATCAATATTCAATCATTATTATTCAAGCCCATCATTATTATTATAGATGTTTAAAAGTTTTATATATTTTAAAATATAAAAAGGTTATGTATTAATATACTGTAAAAGCACTCTACAAATAAAATTGAATTTAATTGGGTGCTACTACTAATACTACTAATAATAAACGCTTTTATTTTTTAAAATGTGTTGTTTTCCCAGCTACCTCGATTCCTAGTAACAGGCACTCTCTTAACACATATCCTTAATTTGATTTAATTAGATTATTTTAGTGTGTCTACTTTTAATTCATAAGTATTATGTGTTTGGGTACACTTGTGTTATTATTGTTTATTTGATTTGATTTAATAGATTTTTACCATTACTCTAATAGGACATTTATTATGAAAGAACTTTTTCCCGGAAGTTGTTTTGCATAGCACGGACTCGCGCAGAAAAAAAAGGCGAGTTTGGCGCGCGGTTCAAAAGCCAGATTTGTCAGCGCGCGCGAAGAAGAGGGCAGCAAGAAGACTGACAGTTTTCTTTAGTTTAAAAATTAAAACAAGTTAAACTGAAGCGATCATCAAGTAAGTGTTTTATTAATAGTATTATTATTACTCCACATTCATTCACTTGGTGTTTGTAGGATATTAACACGACTGGTAAAGCTAGAGCTGACTAGTGTTGTTATTCGCGCGCGCGACTAATGTTGGCGGCGTCACGAGCTATTACAGTTGCAGCTGAATATTTTACCTCAATAAAAACATCGTCTATAGCGGATGTGTGCAGAGATAAATTATAAAATTCCATCTTTAATCATTATACCGCTATCGTTTACTGCTAAGTTTTTACTGAGATTAATTGCTAAGTAAGACGCTGAACAGAAAACGCGGCCAGATTTGTGTTGTGGTTTGGAGTCGAATATGAGCTAGCTTAAAGCGAACTAGCTGCTTTACAATGATTAGCGCTTTTCTTTTCTTTAATAATCTTGTGTTCTGTAACATGCTAGAATTTTCTATAATATCTTGCATGACCTAAAGACATATCAGACAAGTCATGAATAAACTTTCCCTCTTCACAGAGCTCACATAAGCTTCAGGTCACTGAGCTGGTAAGAATCTTTCTGTTTGTTTATTTCTGTTTGTCTGTCTATTTACCTGTCTGTATATAGATGCATATTCGGATAGAATGTCTTATAATCATGGAAACAATATGTTATAATAAGCAACCATAATTATGTGCCTCCTCTTGTGTGTATCTGCCCTGTATTTCTTTTGTAACTACCAGGTTACAAATAAATCATCATTTGTTGATGATAATAAATGGTGTGTGTGTAACTGTTGTATAAAAGCAATATCACACTCAAGGTTGTGCTGTCGAACTGAATGTCAGCATGGGTGTGATGTGTTCAGCGCTCGTGATATCCAGCACATCGGCACTCTCTCTTGTGTAATATTGCTTAAATATATTGCTTCCATCGCTGCTATAAAATAACATTTTTCCTGTAACATTAATTTATCTATTTCCTTTTTTTTTGTAAACTAATGTTTGAAAACTATTTTTGATCAATTAATAAGACAACATAAAAATTTGAGACTATTAAATAAAATAAAAACAGTTGAGTTGTAAAACAGTTAAAACAGGACAATGTGTTCTGTTAGGAAAATAAACAAGAAAAGGTCTTGCTGAGAAACCATAACCTTTCTTCACTTGTTGTGTATGGATTTTTCCTCTACAAAAACATAAACTTGTGAGCAGTCTGGAATTATTGGACTCGTATTGTATTTTTTTGTTTCAGGCAACATGAAAATGGCAACTAGTACATCCAAGAAGAGAAAACAGTGTTCTCCAAACACTGAAAAGTAAGTGCCCTTTTTCTCCTTTACGAATAATCATGTTATAGTACATGGTGTATGAAAAGTCACAAATAAATGTGAACACATTGAGCAAAAATCCGTGTAAGCTACACTGCACTGTAAATGTGATACAGTGGTTGAGAAAATTCATAGGTCATGCAACTTGTGTTTATAATTAATGCTAGCGTAAGTACCCGTCATTTATAGGAAATAGAGTTTTAGAAATAGTTTGTAGGAATAGGCTATGTTTTCTAATTAATATATATTGGTGCACGTGTTTGTTTACACTCAGCAATTAGCTTGTTAGTAGCTTATTTTAAACTAGACTAACGTAAGTACAGTACCTATTGTTGACTCTCTCTGCCTAACTTGTTAATACAAAGAAATAAAATATCTTATTACTTGTTTACACTAAGTTGTACTTCTTTTGATATCAGCCAAATGCACTCCCTGTGAATCAGAGGTGAGAAATTTTGTCTTAAAACAACTCTAAAATTCAGTAAAATTACAAAACAAAATTTTTTTTTTGTTGTTATTTCAGCTGTAAAATTTTTTTTACTAATCCTAGTAAAAACATTCAGTTTAGCTTTTCTAATTAACATCTGTTGTTACGGATGTTTGTTTACATTGCGCAAGTAGCTTATTAGTAGCTTATTTTAAAGTAGATCATTAAATCCGGCACATAACCGTTAATAACATAGCAGGATAAACATTAGGCCGATATCGAAGTACTGCAAAAGTTTCATTAAATTCTGTCCAGCGTTTGATTTAAGGCGCGCCCACAGTTTGATGCATGCCTAGTACACTGTCAAAACTTGCCGTTTATAATCTGCTCAGACAAATACCAAAGGACTGGCAAAGTTTCATTAAATTCTGTTCAGCCAGTTTTGCGTGATAAAATCTGTCTGAAAATATGTCCTACATATGGACATACAGACAACATTTTCTGAGACTGGTTTTATGTCCTCTGATATATGAAATATAAAGATATCATTGAAGGAGCGAGTTCTGACAAATTCTTTACCTATCTTTTTTATAATTGATTCAGCTAGACCTGTATAATTTCCCCCACAGTAATCCAGCAAAGAAGAAAGCCTTGAGACAGGAGACTTGCCCAAAAAGAACGTCTGCTCGGCTGAAGGAGAACTGTCCGTCTCCTCTGAACTCCCCTGAAAGGATGCGTTCTCCATCGCGCTCTCCTGGTACACCTAGGAAGATGCGGCGTACCTCCACACTGGAGTCTCCTCCTAAAAGAGCGTCTCCTGTCAAAGCCACCCTTGGTGCAGGGTCATTTTACAGCAGACAGAAGCCCCTTTACCTCACCCCGCTGGAAAGAAAGGTGCTCAAGGAAACTAAGTCACCTCAATCGAACCAAGATCAGCCGAGCGCTCCCGTGTCTTCAGGAGGGAACGTGAAACCCAAAAAGCTGAAAAAGAAGGAGAAAGTGAGATTGCAGAAATCCAACCTAAAAGGCTACTTTGCTCCTAAACCCAACTGCGTGAAAGCAGATTCATTTACAGACAGTGTGGAAGTCAAGAAGCAGACTTCTATCACGTTCAGTAGTTTGAAATCCAAAAACAAACCCAGGATCGTGGTCGGTGCCGCGTTCTTCGGCACCGGAAAAAAGCCAGCGTCCATGTACAAGCCCCACGCTCTGAAACCAAAGCCCAAACAAGCCATCGCTCAGAAACCTGCAGCGGAGAAGGGCACAGCTCCAGCAGAGAGAGAACGTTCTCCGGTGCGCCAGGCTGTTTTTATTCACAAACCTAAATCGAATCCTCAGCCGCCATCTAAACCCAGGGACTGTGGTATTTTTGAGGGTGCAGAACAAACACCACGTCCTCAGACCTTGAGTCTCCCAAAGACCACTGAGGTTAATATGGCGGTCGCAAGGAAACCTCATTCACCAATCAAATCCTTGGTCTCAAATACGAATGACCAGGTAAGTCTCCTGTCAGTGTCCTGTTCATCATCGCAATGTTCAAATACGTTTGGAGAAAGAGCAGCTTGTTTTTTTTTTAGTTTTGTATTGGAGTTGTGAGAGAGTCTAATCTAACTGTTGTCCTTTTGTCTGATTTTCTAGATGTCTGGTAAAAAGTGCCACAGCTTAAATTTGATATGGATTAATTGTTTATTTTGTGAAACTGAATTTGAGTCAAAAATTATACGCAATCCAGTTATGTTAAAATATTTTTAGCTGTACTGTCTTATCAGTGCTTTCTGTTCAAGGCTACTGTCTCCCCAGTCACTGCTGTGCAGGGGTGAATGTGTTACATCAGTTCATTTATAACTGCAATGGAAGTAAAAGACAATGCCTCACTTGTGATTTGCATGAAAGAGCAGTGCGCAGTAAAAAAAACAAAAAAAAACATAGTTTTTTTTTTACTGTCTGAGGGAGCTGAAAAAGTCTGCAAGAGTGGATAAGGGACTTCATTAAAGGTTGCATAAGTGTTAGCCATCAAGAAGGAGCCGGACGCCCAGCCGGCTCCTTCTTGAACCTGATCTCGGTTCTTTAGAATTACATCTGTTTGTTCCCCTGAAAGCAGCCCTGTGAGGACAAAGATTTGCTTCTGATGAATGAAGATAGCAGAGCATTGTGGCTTGCAGCTCAACCTAAAACAACGTGAATTAAAATAAATTCTACAGCCAGAGTGCGGAAAATTTTTCACTCATCCTCACATTACTAAACAAATTACACAGTGCCACCCAAAGATGCTTTGTTGATTCTTTAATCCTTTACCATCTTAGCTTAAGTGCGGAAATCAAACATCCTTGCTGTTCAGTTTTTGTATTTTTGTCTTTGTCTTTTAAATATTCGCAAAAACTGTTTTTTAAGGTTGTCACGCCTGCCAATCCTGATTCAGAGACAGTGCTGGACATCAGTGAAATCAGTGCCCCAAATACCAGTAGCTGTTCAGATAATGGTAAGTTCCAAAAACAAAACAAATGGCTAAAACAAACAGTCATTTAATTCTACATGTAATGACACAATATTGTGTTTTGACTTTTCAGACATTTCAGCTGTGTACCCAATCTTTGGCTCAAGAAGGTACGTAATAATATTTATACATGTAATAAAACTGTAAAGTTGGTGTGTGTGTACATTGAAGATATTTGTGAGAATATAATTTATAGTTTGTCTGTGCATCACATAAAAACTACTGAACAAACTGTAATGGGGTTTTCACAGGTCTATTTGGCCGAGCTTGAAGTAACATATCGGCTTAGTTTCATCGCAGTCGGCCCATGGGAAGAGAAGATATGCTGATTTTGAATAATAAATGGAAAACGACTTTATATCATTAAAAAAAAATCTACCTTAGAACAGTCATTAGTTCATCTCAAAATTTATATGCGCTATGAGTTATGAGTATGCTATCAAAATCTACTTAATAAACAAGATCTCACACCTTCATTCCACGCACTTTATGGTAACACGTAAAAACTTTAGTTCGTTCCAAAATTCAAGAGATGGCGTTGTACATTTTTTAAAACATGCTTATAAGTGTGCAATTGACTTCCAAGTGGGCACATCTAGTACTTTTATATAATATGGAAAGTCAAAGTGTGTGTGTCTTCATCTAAATATCAGAGAGTGCATGTCATGTTAAACCAACCTTAATTAACTCTTACAGCTGATCAGGTTCTCAGAACAAGTCATTTCAGTGGCAGTGCGCCATTGCTAACATGGACAGGACTTTTCACTGTGTAGTTTTAGCTCAAATATGATTTTATTATAATTATGCACTTTGAACCAAGAAATGAAATAGTAAGCAAAAATTACAAACACACGTGACGCACGTTCATACTGGTAATCACCCATATTGTTTTCTCTTGTAGGCCTCAGAAGAAGCGTGGCTTGTCGTCCCCTCTGAACTGCAGCACCCCGTCTGCAGGCACGCCGTCTCTCATGGTTAAAGAGAGGAGCGCCAGAAGAAAGAAGGAGCTGAAGAAGCAAAATGATGACGATCAGCTTGTCATTGTGAGTTAAATTAGCTAAGTGGAGAAAAAAATAAATAAATCAGATTTATCCTGTGTAACCTGAAAGATCCTTTCTTGCTTACAGGATGCCGGTCAGAAGCAGTTCGGTGCTACGACGTGTAATTCCTGTGGCATGCTGTACAGCGCAGACAGTCCAGAGGACAACTTCCAGCACACGCAGTTCCATCAACGCTTCCTCGACACAATTAAGTTTGTGGTAAGGAAATATATATGTTTTATATAGTTTCCATATTTGGAAAATGATTTAATGCTTCGTTCAACTAGGATGGATACGATCTTAGCACAGCTGTTACATTTACAGTAGTGCTGCATAGTATCCAAGTGAACCAGAAGTCTTATTTCTAGTGAACAAGTGATCAGAAGTCCTATTTCTAGACTACTGCTAAGCACACAGAGGGCTTATGCCTAACCTTACTCTTATAATAGCTTTCTAATGAGATTTAATGTTGGTTTTGTCGCGGGTAGCATGTTGGTACATTGGTAATATTGTTGCCTGAGAGTTCCAGCATCCTCAGTTCTATGCAGAGCTCTCTCTACTCTTGGTATATGGTTTCCCTGTGTCCTTATGGGTTTCCATCAGGTTCTTAGTGTTCCTCCTACCTCCCAGGAACAAGCAAATAGGTGAATCTGTCATGCTAAAATCACCCCTAGGAAGAAATGGGTCAGTACTTAAGTCAGTGTAAGGGTGTGTTCATGCCTCACACTTGTTATTCCTGGAAAAGACTGTAGATTCTCAAAATATGACTGACTAAAAACCCTGACAAATGAAGTGCAATCAGACTTTTGTTGAGTATTTTTTTTCTCCTTGTTGGTCCATAAAGGGCTGGAAAAAGGAAAGAGTTGTGGCAGAATTCTGGGATGGCAAAATCATCCTTGTTCTTCCAGATGACCCCAAGTACGCAACTAAAAAGGTGTGTGTATGTCCATCATTAAGACCTAATGTTCTTTTAAGGTTTATAATTTTTTTATAGTTAGTTTTTATTTGCATTATGATACTTGCAATGAGTGAATGAACATAGTGGATATAAGTATTATTAAATTATAGAGGAGTGCATTTAAGACAATGTGAGGTGAAAATGAACCTGTGTGTCTTGTGGTGTTTGGTTTCAGGCAGAAGATGTGAGACGAATTGCTGATAGTGAGCTGGGATTTCAGCAAGTCAACCTCAGCAGTCCCAGTGCTGCAAAAACCTACCTGTTTATCAACAGTGACAAGATGGTAGTGGGCTGCGTGGTGGCTGAGCCCATAAGACAGGTGTGTGTGTGTTAACGATGCTCATTTCCTGTCAATGGTAATGTCCTCCTAAATGTAGCAAGCTCGTATTAACACTTTTTTAAATTAATTAATTTATTTATTAATTTATTTATTTATAGATGGCAGTAAGTAGCATTTAATATTTTCTATTTACAGTAAAGTTAATTTACTAATTAGGAATTAAAACTTAATGCAACACTTGAGCTTGTATAGTGTTGATATTAAAATAAAATTTACATTGTTGGACACAGTGTTATTTATGCTTTGTCTGCTATTTGTGTTAAACAATTAAAGTGAGATCTACTTATTTCAAGCATGGGTCAAGTGGAGAAGTACTCTCACGAAAAGAGCTTAGATGAATCAAACTGAGCACATCCTTTATGATTAAAGTAAAACAAAGTGTATTTATACAGAGGCTTTCTAAGACCTTCTCAGTTAATCACCAAAGTGCTGTTCGGCTTGCAGGCGTTTAGAGTGCTGGCACAGCCGGAGAAGCCCAAGGACATGACCAAAGAGGACTTCATGGAGCACCACAGAGCCTGGTGCTGCTCCACGGTGCCAGAGAAGGCCATTTGTGGAGTGAGTCGAATCTGGGTGTTCAGCCTGATGAGGAGAAAGGGCATCGCCACACGTCTGCTAGACACAGTCAGGTACACACTCGCACTTGAGGACACCGTCAGTACGTCTTAAAGAATGTGTAAAATACAGGATGTACCACAGTGTTCAGCAGAAAGATGAACATGTAACAATCCTAGCATTGTGCTATGCTGTTTCAGAAGAATAACTAATAATAGTATGATAATGACATGAAGCCATTACAGTCCCAAAGTCTACTTATTTAGTTTTGTTTAGTTAATTTTTTATTTTACATTAACAGTAATAACAGGGGCGGCACGGTGGTGTAGTGGTTAGCATTGTCGGCTTGAACCCCCAGGGTCCGGGTTCGATTCCTGGCCAGGTTCGATTCCCGTCTCTGTGTACATGGAGTTTGCATGTTTTCCCCGTGCTTGGTGGATTTCCACCAGGTACTCCAGTTTCTTTCCACAGTTCAAAGACATGTATGGTAGGTTAATTGGCATTGCCAAATTGGCCGTAGTGTGTGTGTGCGCCCTGTGATGGATTGGCACCCTGTTCAGGGTATACCCTGCCTTGTGCCACAAGTCTCCTAGGATAGGCTCTAGGCCTCCGTGACCCTGAATACAGGATTAAGTGGTATAGATGATGATGAGTGAGTGAGTAATAACAGAATATTCCAAAGTTATTCATTCCTCATGTACTGCTGCAAATGTAAAAACTGGCATGCTATTTTCAATAAGGTATGATATGCAGTACTTATCCATTCATATTCAATGTACTGAAACAATTTTTTAAACAGGTAATTTGTTTAATAATTATTAGTACTTGCTTTAGAAAACTATTATTGCAAACTATTCTGTCCTAAAGACTTTCACATGCCAGAAAGCAGTAAAGTTATACCGTTTGATTCTGATTGTTAGAGTGCTGACTCTGAGGTGCTTCATACAATTTAAATTAGAACAATAAGTATGAAACGTTTGAGAAAATATCAATTTATATTTATCAATTAAAATGATCAGTTTGTCTCAGATGAGCAAGCAGTGGGTGACAGTAACATGGAAAAGGAGACAATAGGAAGAAACCTTGAGAGAAATCAGACTCAACAGGGAACCCATTCTCATTTGTGTGATAGAGTGACAGCAGATCAATCTGTTTAAGTAAATATGGAGTCACTTTCGTTATTGGAGGCTCGGGTACAAAACTGTTTTAAGGATCAGCCTTGTTAACCAACTCAGTACAGGAACGTCCATATAAACAACTATATGTTCGTCTATGTGAAGTAATTAAAATACAGTATATGTTTATCTGGCTTTGAACAAGTGCCTTATAGTTGAGCACTACAGAATATGAACAGTCGGTATGACCATATAATTGTGTGTGGAAGATTCTATTTCATTCTATGAAAACTAAAAACAAAACATTAACTTTTGGAAAAAGTATCAAAATAAAACGTGTATGCAGCATTTTATCACAGCAATAAAACCCAAGTGAGTCAGCACTTCTGCCTTGGTCAGAACCCAAGGCAAGTTCAAGAGCAGATACAGTTCACAGGGGAGAGATTTCTCTTAATAAAACAGACACAAGGTCATTCCCTGAACACTTGGTGAAATTTTTATTCATTTAGCAAATATGTTACGATGAACAAACCTGCATACATTCTAATCATCACTATTTTATATTTGTACTATAACAAATAGAACAGTTTACTAAAATATACAAGTGTGATATTGCTTTGATACAATAATTCTAAAAATTATCAGGTAAAAGAGTTGGAAACGCTATGGCCAAATATACTGCAACATGTTCACGCATCAATGTCAGAAATAGATGCCATATAGCACGCTGGCTAGTTGAGACTGATTTAAAGTTCTTAAAGGTGCTTGTCCTGACTCAACAGAGAACCCATCCTAATTTGGGTAATATCAGATAGCAGGGATTGATCTGCAGGAATACCGAGTGTTAGGTGGCTGGAAGTACAGTATAAAAGTTAATATGAAGTCCACTTTCATTATTGGAGGCTTGAACTTTTTTTCTTTTCTTTTTTTCCTTTTATTATTTTTAATTTACATATTTTAGCTAATTCTTTTATTGTATTATTATTTTCTTGGTCTAAACCCTCAACATGTAGACAAATCTAACGGATGTGTACATTGTGTGAAGTGTTTTCTTGCTTTTCTGTCTTGTTGCAGGGGATCATTCATGTACGGAAGTCCACTAACCAAAGAAGAAATCGCTTTTTCCGACCCCACTCCTGATGGAAAGCTTTTTGCAACAAAGTACTGTGGAACTCCCTCATTTCTAGTCTATAACTTCATTGGCTAACTGTTTAATAGTTTATAATCTAAGAAATGACTTGCTGCTGTTCTGTTTAATGTTTTTAACAGTTTACTTTAGTGTTAATGGATGTTTTACCAATACACATTTAATGGAACAGTTAAAACATTAATTTAACTAGTTTTTTTTTTATTACTCAGCAATTGAAGCTGTACAGTTCCATAAATGTATATAAAAAGCATAGTAAAATTTGGACAATGAAACATTTCTCAGCTTAGTGCTTTTTTCCCCCTCCCTCTCTAATTAAAGTTCACTTTTTTCAACATAAATTTAAGTTTGTTTCAATGTTCGTTTCTCAGGCAAATTCTTGTTAGATTTGGAATAGTTACAGTTCAAACTGACCCTGCATATTCTGAGTACACGCTTCTGCTAAAATGTTTTATATGGAGTCTTTTTTTTTTGGTAAATATTTTAAATAAATGTTGCTGCTAAGCATTTTGTGTTTGATCCAATGTTTGTTTATAGAAAATGATGTAGCACTGCATAAACGAGTGCATCGGTATCGTGAAACTTTTTATAGAATCACAACATTGATTGAATTGGCACTTACATGATAATATTGTATCTGTGATACGCATCCCTATAGTTAGTAATACTCAGAGTATCCACAACACCTTTGCCAATTAATAACTGCATGTCCAATATCTGTTCCTGACAGAAGAAAGAAGCACTTTTACTGTAAAAGTACAGCAAATGCTTGAATATGAAATGTGGAAAATCACCTCATGAAATTTTTTTTTGCATCATACATGTAATTTAAAAACAAACAAAAAAAAAATGGAACATACCAAAACTCAGACAGCTTACATTATTTAATTATTAACTGGAACAAGTCCAAATCTACATACAGTAAAAACAGACATATTTGTAGATGATAACTAGTGTGAATTCTACAGTTTTAGGGAAGAGTTTAAAAACTGGACAGGAAAGAATTTACACTGAAATAAGGACAAACAATACAGTGAGAAAAAAAAATTACAGAATTAATCTATAACTATGACCTCGCCATGTTTATCGTCCAGCTGACTGTTGGACTCCAGAGCGTGAACGATGTGTGAAGCTGACGGTCTTTTCCTAGGATCTTCCTCAGTACAGAGACAGAAAAGCTCCACCATCCTCTGGTAGGCACCGCCCAGAGTGGCCGCGTCCAGCGGAGGGCGGGTTCCCAGCCTCTCATAATAGGCGTCTTCATCAAAGTCGTCCTCATCAAATGAGTCGTCTAGAGGGGAAAAAGTGGAGACTTTGTAAGAAATCCCAAACAGAGAAAATAAGAGTTAATGTGATCTTTTCCTAATCCTGGACCTGGATTATTTATTGCCTGGTTTTCACAGAAATGACTCAAAGCATGATCTTGGGTTAAAAAAAAAAAAAAAAACTTTTAACATATCTTGAGATTTAAAGATTTATCAACTTTAAGAATAATAAAATGTATTTAAATGTTGTCCATTTACACACCAAGCTGAAAAGGTACTCAGTTTAATATCCAAGTATCAAATGTGCAGAGCTATACTGTATTTATTTTCGTACAGATATTTGCTGTAGGAGAAAATGGAGTAAGAAGGGGTAAATAAAAGGGTCTTCTAGTGAAACTACTCAAGGAAAATATAGATACATGAACTTCAATAATAAATATAGTTGCAAGCAACGATGATGGGCCCAAGCACCCTGCGCCACTGTGTATGCACGCGTGTGCGAACATTTGTGATGTGCATGTGTGTACAATAGACCACAGATGCTGGAAAAAAACACATCACACTATGATGATCCTCAATGTGATGTCACTGAACGTGATGCCACACAAAGTTAAGCATTTTTCAGCATAAGTCCAAGGCATTATCACGGCTGACCCGTTTGAGATATCAAAAATCCCCCCGCAATTTTGCGTCCTCAATGTCTTTAGATCACATCGGCCCGGTTTGGGGGCGGTCCTATAAATTCCCTAGGAGGAGTATATCAAAATCCGTCAGGGTGCATTTTTGGGAACGACTCAAAATAACCGGCCTCCTGTTGAGTTTAGCGAAAGTTGTTCGGCTCAAGGAGATCTAAATGTATACCGAGTTTCGTGTGTCTATGTGCAAGTGTGTATGAGCTATGCAGCAAAATCTTGTTTGGAGGCCCCTGAGGGCCCCGGGCCACGAGACTCTCAGGCATCCAAAAAGTCCAAAAGGGTGGGGAAAAAAAATCCTTAGGAAAACAAGAGGTTTCTGCGCACCTTATAGTGCTTGGACCCTAAATAGATACTTCATATGTACTATACCAAATGCACTTGAGGTGATGTTCCTCTATAATCCTACAGGTGGTGCTCTAAATTATTGACACAATAGCAGTCAGTGCATCAGCCAGATTCTTGGGAGGAGCGAATCTTTCATGATGTTTGTTTAGAATTCTAAGAAAATCTTCCATCAGGATATTTATAAAATCATGATGCTTATAGAATTGTAATACATGCTTCTATAAGCATCACGATTTTATCAAAATATTGCATCATCTGGTCCCTGGTAATTCCAATCCCCAGTAATGAAGTAAATTTACTTGTTACCTTCCACCTCTTCATGGGAACAATATTTGCACTTTCTGCTGCTTTTATAATTAAGCAGCAACCTCAAAATCTCAACCCTTTGTTTTTTACTTTTTTTTTTAAACAAGTAGTAAGTGCACGAGGAATTTAACAGCTCATTAACACCAAGATTCTGAGGAAATGCCCCTTCCTCTGCCTTCCCAAACTTGTCATATTACCCCCACGAACAAGTGGTAAATGAGGAGACATGTTTTGTCTATTAACATCAGTTCTACTGAAGGTTAGTATTAAATGTTCAGTCATAGTCTGAATAAATAAATAAATCTAACCATCATCATCCTCACAGTCACCCTCGCTGTCGAGCATTTCTAGGTGCGGCACAGAGAGAGTCATCATCTCCCACAAGGTGAGTCCATATGCAAAGATGTCAGCTTTGTCAGTGATGACTCCGTCCTCCAGCGCCTCTTTGGGTTTCCAGGGCTCGGTGCCGATGTAGTGGGCCTTCGGGTCGCTCACTATATATACAAATACACACAAATGAAAAAAAATAAAAAAGTTTATTAACTGCTTTTTAAAGATCTATTTTATTTCTGCTTAAGACTCTCTTACCTTGCATATTTTCATCCAGCTTAAGGGAAACACCAACATCACAGATTTTGATGGTCTCGAAGTCACCTTTAACAACGATGTTGCAGGATTTCATGTCTCCATGCAGAAGCTTTTTCTCGTTGTGCAGGTACTGTGGAGAAAATTGTAGCGTTGCTTATTATACAGTGGAATAAAAAGGAATGACCTGCGAATGAAAATAACCTCCTGGACACGAGTTTTATTCTGAACACTATACTTTTACCTTTGGGAAAATATAATGTATAAGCACTATAGAATGCTATGATTTACTCCTAGTGGGATGGATTTTCAAAATGAAAGTCAAAGTCGCTTTTATTACCTTTTCGACCTAATACAATAGTAACAGAAAAATAATGTTCCTCTAGGGCCATGGTGCTACCCAAGACAAGACAACTCCAAGAGACTATGCATAACTTGAATAAATTAATTAAGCTAAAGAAACCAAAGCTACATAATATACTGTTCAAGACAGTGTGTGCAATTAAGAACAGTACAGTGCTGATCGGTACAAATGCGAGTAGAGTACAAAATAAGATATTGCAATATAAGTCTTATATAAGAAATATATATAAGAAAAGTTATGAAGTCACTTTGGCAAATCACGTATCAACACTGACTGCTAAAGAAGCTGGTTACCCAGTCTGATTGTGTATGAGAGGTGTGGCTGTGGTTGCTTTGCACATGTAGTGTGTGATGAATATCTGTGATGGAGGGAAGAGAGACCACTAGGATCTCATTATGTGCTGCTGGATCTTTACACTACAATGTACATCGTATGTTCCTTTTGTGTACAATGCATTTACAAGAATAATTTAACACTCAAATGTAAGTGAGTATGTCCAAGTCTGCTTGGCGGCCTTCTATGGATTGATGATTTGTTTCATTTTAGCATTTAAAAGATTGACACAAACGAATTGAAAAAAAAAAAAAAGGAAAAACTTTTTTTCCCCTCATTTAAATCAATAACTCTAAAAGGAAACAGGATTTGTGCGTGTGGTCAATACCTGCAAACCACGGGCTACATGAAGAGCCACTTTTTCAACAGTGGCAACTGGGAATGCCTGCAAGCCCTCCTCTCTCCTCTTTTCAATCAGGTCATTGAGAGACTGCTCTCCTCCGTACTCCATCGCCAAACACTTTGAGCCATCCTTCGCTGTAGTGAACGCCCGGAAACCTGCCATCCAGAAAATAATAAATCCATTACATGAAAGAGAGACTAGAGGGTCTCCAGCGGTTTAAATGACTCGTCAAAGCATTTATCGTCCAAGCACAGTGCAATGGACAGTGTGAGCTAAAACTAAACGCTTCCTCCACAGAGCTTAAACACCGCTGAGCTATTAAAGTCCACTTGAGAATAAATTATTTATTGAATTTTTTTTACCAACAATATTTGGGTGCTTCAATTCCTTCAAGATCTTCGCTTCCTCATTCAAACGCTTCTGGAACATGGTCTGCTGAGTCTTTGCACATTTGCTGTTGATCTTCTTAATGGCCCATGGCGAATGAGTCTGTTTTCCATTCCTGAAAGAAATTTCAATATAGTTGTTTTGAGAGCATCCCTTGAATCCTTCAACTAAATCTGATTATAGACTGAAACCACTCGTACCTGTTCATGAGGTAGACATTCACACCGGTGCCACAGCCAAGCTTCTTCATAAACGGAGACGCTGGAATAGTCACCGGTGTTCCACAAGCACCAACTACACGAGTGGGGAGATGCAAGAACAAACTGATTACTAAAAATTAATTACTTAAAAATAAATTCTTCACCCCTCCAGCATAGTTCATGGACGCTAAAACCATTAAAATTATATTTTGTGAAAATGCTCTGCACTTGTTTTTCAACCTGAACTTGTTAACTCCTTTCCCTCACCAACACAGAGCAAGAACAGAGGAATTTCCCCAAAAATTAAATAAGATTTTTTTTTTCCTCCATCAGATAGCTTGGGTATTGTTAAAAAATTATATATATAAAAATGGCCACGTGTAAGCCCAAATAGTTTTCAATTATGTCAAAATCAATTATTTTAATAATATAATATATCAGTTAAAAGTAATCACTTTTTATATCCAATTTTGGACAGTTATAATTATAAAACGGGTAACACTGATGACGGACTTCGAAGCTTCGCATAAAATTGCAAAATAATGAATGACATTCTAGGAACTATTTAAAATCGCCAATGTATTTCAAAATAAAACCTTGTGCAACAATAACACCAATGACAGTCATGACTGATGTTTATTTCATATTAGTAATCAATTATTGTTTCATATTTTTAATATATTTAACATATAAAATGAGATATTGAGGTTGCGAATCACATTTATTTGATAAAAAACTAAATGTGTTTAGATGAAAAATGTATACGCCCCCACTTCCATATATGATCATAGTGATTCATTTTATTTAAAATTTAAGGATTTAAAATTAAATATTAAGAAAATGTATTCCAAATTAGAAAGTATATACTATTTTTCTTAACATACACAAGCAATGTGTCTTATGTTAATTTAAATGATTTTGGGATCAACAAGACTAAGTGACACTTAGCATTTTCCACTTTTTTTTTTTGTAGAATGACCCATAGGTATGCAGACACCCGTCCATATTAATTGTACGTTACAAAATCTGTCCACCAGGTGGCAGTACAACACGCTCTTAAATGAACCTTCGTGAAATTGAACCTTTTTGACGAGGCTTCATCTCACAAGCACTATCACTCATTTAAAGTTTTAAATGTTTTGTGTATGATGTTTTACCCGGACTTTTCATCTTCGCTGGTTTACACGGAGTTTTAAACGCCTCCGCTGGTCTGCTCTCGGAATCCATTGTATTGAAACAAAACACACAACTGCTAAACAAACCGCAACACGGAACGCGTCAGTTTACAAACACAGATACATATCTATATATCTATATATATATAAATATAACATACCATACTGTTAAATATTTATATTTATTGTATTATTTAGCCAAGTACTTAACTAGCTAGCTAACTTACGAACAACAAACCTGCTACTTTTTGAAAATCCGCGCCCGTCTTTCACACCTCTTCCGCTTCCCTTAGCTTCTGCGTTCTCATTAGCTACTACGCGATGGCGTCTTGCGTTATGATTGGCTACACATCCAAAAAAAACGCTTTAAGAATGGAACTTGCAGCCAATAGTAGGCCAGAAGGCGGGCTCTTAAGATTCATTCAAACCGGATAGGAAAAATACAAATAATGAAACCTAGGGAAACTACACATCTACAAAACCAGTCTAAAAGCTCTAAATTATTATTTTTTTAACAAGAGGAGCAGAATTTTCATCAGGTCAAGCAGTGTTACGGTCCAGCAGCTTTAAATCAACACCACTGGTTTGAATTTTTTTAAGGTCTTAGTAAAGATATTATATAGTAATTCATAGTTACACTGAACACTGAAATGGTTCTTCAATAAAAATAAAAAAACTCAATTGCATTCTTATATTTTAAATGAGTAACCATTCTTGCCTTTTTAAAAAAATATTTTTTATAAATGAGCTTTCTACCATTGTCCACTAGATGGCGCCTCAAAACAAAACCTGGCTTTTCCTGGGAAACTGCTGAATGTGTAATTGCCCCAGGCTTTTCCATCTCGGTGTGCAGTTTAACTGAATAATAGATGTAAAGTGTTGGCCAAAAGTCAAATTCACTGTCAATTAAATTTTGTTTACAATAATGACAATCAAGATAAGAATAATTTGTTATTTTATGCATTAAAATTGCTATACAGCAACCAATATTTATTATGAAAAAAGTATGTCTGCAGTACTCTGATGTTGTTTGCTCAGTCCTTGCCTGCTTCTCTGCAACTGTCTTCTTCATCATCGTCCAACAGTTTTAGGTCTGGAGATGACCTACGGTAAATCTCCAGACCTAAAACTGGGTCATGGGTGCAGAAGCTGGGTACCTTGGTCACATAACCAGTTTTTCCACTTGTATTTCAACTCTTTATAACTAATTAGTGACAGTGCACAGAAGGAACGATAATACACGGTATATGCTGTGTAACCCTGACCTTAACCTTTACCCTGTAGTACTATAATTTACCCTCACTAAGAGGCCCAATTCAGTTCCAGCATCACCATGATAACGAAGACATGGTTTGCCCAGGTTGAAGTAGAAGAACCACAGACCCCTGGCCTCAACCCCACTGAACATCTTTTGGATTAATTTAAACATCCCAGTCTTGTTCTCTCTCTCTCTGTCTCTCTTTTGTTATTCTGAGGGCAAATTTTCATTTCATTAACCTTTCATGTGTTTGCCTTCTGGGCCCTTTGTCATAACTGTTTCTGCTAAATGATCCACTCAGAATACGCCTCAAGTCAAAAACAATAATGCATCATATTGTACTCTTAACCTGGTCTAACTGCACATGGTAAGAGCTCCTGGAGCGAACTGGAGTTATACCGGGAAAGTGAAAATGAATCCTGGGACTTTGGGTTCAAACCTCTGGTTATGCAGGGTCACGTTTTGTTGTTTCTAACACAAGGATGAAGCTGTGAAGTAGCTGACGTGCCAGAACTAACAACATGCTTCAATATAAAGCAGACAACTTATGTGCAACTTTTTGAGAAATGACACACTTTACTTTTTCTTTTATACATTGAACACATGCTCTATGGGGATTAGGAAGTCCTTGTACATCAGCTCCCACAGAGTTAAACATGTTTCTTTCTGTTCTCTTCTCTACAGGAGTTTATTTATACTGACAACTTTAGAATTTCGGCTCATACGGCTTTCCAGTCATTCATTTATGCAAACTAATTTATAAAATGGGCAGAATCAAAAGCATAAAGCCACTCACTCACTCATTGTCTCTAACTTAGTATTTATGTACTATATTTTATTGTGTTATCCAGAATATCATGACTACTGTTGACTAGTGTCAGTGCCACATAGATGCAAGTTTTGCAGTTAGTCCCATTTCTTTAAGGACAAATTATAAAGATTACAGGCTTCACTGGTGTGAATAAATGTGAATTCACTCTGGATCAGTCCATTGCATGGCACCACACACGCACACACATATATTCACACCCTCAGTCACACCTATAGCCAATACAAAACTGGCATGTTTTTGGGAGTTTGGAAAAAACTGGAGGAAATCCATGTGTACACCTGAAGAACCTATGAAACCCAGACAATAACTGAACAGAAACTAACAGAACATAACTATGATTTTTCCCTTTAAAAAGTATCATACAGACTAAAGACTTATTATTATTATTATTATTATTATTATTATTATTATATATTTTTAAATGTCTTTAGTTAATTACTGGGGCCTTGTATCTCCAGGGTCTGTGTTAGATTCCTGGCCAGATTCGATTCCCGTCTCTGTGTGCATGGAGTTTGTATGTTCTCCTCGTGCTTGGTGGGTTTCCTCTGGGTGCTCCGGTTTCCTCCCACAGTCCAAAGACATGTAGGTTAGGTTAATTGGCGTTTCCAAAATGGCTGTAGTGTGTGTGTGTGTGTATGTGAGTGTGCCCTACGATGGATAGGCACCCTATCCAGGATGTACCGCGCCTTGTGCCTGGGATAGGCTCCAGGCCCCCCGCGACCCTGAATACAGGATTAAGCGGTATAGACAATGAGTGAGTGATTAAGGTGTTATCCATGGCAGTCGCTCATAAATACATTAAAATAAGGTTGCAAATTGCTGGAGTACTCCTTTGTTCCTTCATTGAGCCACTGATTCAGATCTCCTACTACCTCACATTTCTTTGTCTCTTCTGAGTTCACTCTATTATTTTATAATTCCTCTGTGTACGAGCGATTCTTTACAACCCAGAGGAAATGTACACCCTTATGACTGTGTGTTATCATCATCAAATCCCAAGGTTCATTATCCAGTAATTGCACCAAAAATATAAAATTATTAAGCTATTATTATATCCAAAAGCGAACAAGGAAGCCATCTGGGGTTTATTAAGCGTTAAAAAAGTCTGGGAAGCCTTCACATTCATATATGCGCTTCTTTAATCACAGAGACATCCCTTTACACAGAACATCCTCGTATGAGTCAGAGATAAAAGCATCACAGCGCTCATGGTCTCAGGAGGAGGTCGTTTCCCGGCGTGTCTCGACACGGACCCCCCTCAACTCTAACGACTGAGGTAATACATTCTCTAATGACGTTGACTTCAACATAAAGGATCAGGGAACATCTTCTTGTCCCCGAGCAAATCTTTCAGATTCAATCCAGATTGTTTTCACGTTCAGTGACCCTTCTCCTAGTCGTCTGTGTGTAATTCAGTACCAGTCATCAGTGACAGCATGAGCAGGGCAGCTGGCAGGGATCTCTGATAAACGCCCGATCATTAATGGTGACGTGAACATTTCGAGTGTTCTATATAAAGCTTGTTTGAGATTTCTTTACACAACACATGCAAATAATCTTTTTTAGAGATCGCAATTTCTCAGCTTGAACATTACCTAGACTGGGACAGATGATGCGTGCAAGAAATAAAAGCTAAAAAATTTCATGATTTCATGATCAGATCATGTAAATGATTGTTTTTATTATTATTATTATTAACCGTATTTTTCTTATTAAAGGAATGGTTAGGCAAAACATTAAATTTGCACAACAATACCCTTTAAACATGGGTTAGTCACTCAGTCAAGACATGTTCAATGTTTGAAGTTTGCTTTTCTAGAGTTTTGCACTGGAGTTAGTGGAGCACTTAATCCTGATCAGGGGAATCAGTGGGTATTAATCTGGAATACACCCTGGATGAGACATCAGTACATCGCAGTATGATTTTACTGTTGCAGACAAAAAATTTACGTCTTACATAAATTTATTTAAACAAATCCATGCGCAACCCTTCATATTCCTCCTTAAATATCATATTTTTTGTTTTTAAATAAATGATTTTATTAAAAATCTATAGACACATATTATCATCTAAATTACTCCCAGCTTTCTGCTATAATTGTTCCTTCAGTTGCTGATTCACTGACAAATAACTGCAACAATAAATGGATTTGTATTACTATCATTATTACCATAAATTAGATTTCAGTACTGTTGCATTAACATACCATTGTTCTTTCACTATGACACTGCTGATACAACCCTATGATTTTCATCTGGGCTTAGGACCAAACCTGCAGCACCCCATCTCCCCCCACCCCCTTTTCTATCTGAACTCAAACCTTGGCAGGTGAAATGCCTACCACCGAATCAGCAGTAACCATCCTGCAAATTGCACAACTGATAATTTTTTACATAATTGAAACATATTCTTTAACTATATGTTTTATCAATAGGATGCTGTTTTATAAAATGAATCTAAAAAAAATAATATATCTATATATCTATATCTATATATATATATATATATAAAACGATGAGCGGACCCAAGCACCTGCACCATCATACACCAGAAAGACAGTAGGCAGAGTGGGCTCATGCATTTAAAGTGGAAATACCAATATCTTCATGACACAATACATTATATAACCATATAAATATATATAACTAAGCTAGTAGCCATAAGTGTAATGTGTAATGCCTTTCCATGGCTGAACTTGAGATATCAAAAATCCCTTTGCAATTTTGCATGCTCAATGTGGCTTGATTTGGTGGTGATCATATATCAAATTCAATAGGGTGCATTTTGCACAACCCAAAATAACTGACTTCCTGTTGAATAGAAAGGTATTCATGATACGCATTGTGAAAGTTGTTCAGCTCAATGAGTCTAAATATGTACCGAGTTTTACATGTATGCAAGTGTGTATGAGCCATGCAGCAATATCTTCTGTAGCTATGACATCAGTGCTTGGACCCTGATAAATAAAAAAATGAAGACTCTACCCGCCAATCATATCTTGACACTGGAGTCTCCACCAAATGCCAAAATAATGTTTGTTATTTTATTGTTTCATATTAAACCCAGAGAGAATTAAGATTTTTGTAGATATTTTCAAATCTGGAAGCCCGACCCCTTACCAATATTACACTTGTACTATTTTGACCTGTGCGTTCAGTAGTGCTTGAAAACTGTTTCAATATGCATATCCTACAGTATTGATAAATTGTATTGAGTGGTGTTGTCAAAGGGGGTGTGGGGTTGTAAATGTTTAAGAAATGAGCCTTTCTGAGAAAATGTATATGTCTACAATACATCTAGGCATTGCAATGGCTGTATGAATACAAACAACACAAAGGAGAAAAATGATTTTCAGTTATCTAAGATCTCCACCTTGTTAGAATTCCCATTTACAATTTGAAGCTTATTCATGTTCATAGGTTACAGGAAATCACTCTGACTTCCTCCCGAAACCCAAACAATCTGTGCGTCTGTGTATGATGTCACTGGAAACCTGAATGAGGTTTGAGGCTGATATTTACAGAAATTATTTTGGAGGACACAGCCGTCTATTACTACCTATGGCTACATTTGCCAAAGCTAAATAAGCAAACTTCAGACCACAAACACGTCTCGACTGATCGACTACATCTGGGGTATATAAGCTATAAGTAAAACTGTGTAAATTTAATTTTTTGAGGAAACACTCCTTTAATGTGTATCGATCCACTGCCATATAAGACACTGAGAGAACTTATAAGTCACAATAAAAGTCCCGTTCTTAAAAACAACCAATGATTGATTTCAGCCATCATACAAACAGACCATAATGTGTTTTTAAAAAAATACTACCTTTCCATAAATTCAGGTTTAAGACAATGAGTAATAAAAGGCATCATTCCTCTTGCTCACACGATCTGCGTGAACAAGTCTGTGAACATGTTTTAACTTAGCATGCATCTCTTGTTAACCTTTATCAAGGACTCTGCACCTCCATGTTGTCCAGTAAAGTGTCTTTCTTAAAGAACTTTAAGGTACGCACTGATCTCCACACGCCTACAAAATTGTCACTCAAATTCTGGTTTTCAGGTTGGTCCTCGTTCGCCTGCGCTGATGTCTGTAACTCTATAGACTCTGCAACTTTGTTGTCGTACACACGACCCAGGCCACTGTCCTCCAACGATTCAGTGAGGCTGCCATTTGGAATACTCTCCACATCTCCATCAGGTTTGATAGGAGGTTCTACATATGGCTCTCCCGGTGGCTCCTCGTCCTTCGCGGCCCCGTCCATGTCCTGGTAGCTGACCTTCTTCTGTGTCTCGTAGTACTTCACGACGCAATAGGTGATGGAGCCGATGGTGTTGACCACCACACCGGCTATGAACAGCTTAGTGGGTGCGACGTCAGCAAAGGCCAGCATGCCCACAGTGATTGTAGCGATGCTCTTTACCACCCCAACAAAGCTGGTGGTCACTGCTGAGTTAATGTAAGTGCAGTGCAGCGTGGTGAAATTCATGGCGCAGCCAATCACGATGCAGACGCTGAAGATTCCTGTAATGTATGGATTATTCCAGCCCTCGTAGGTCCACATGTCGATGGCGTCCATGCTCACGAGGGAGCAGACAAGCAGCACGGGCGTGGCCACCAAGGCGATGGTGTATTGAGCCGTCAGCGGGCCGTACTCGCTGTCCACGCTCGTCTTTTGAATGAGTACCAGGTATGAGGCATGGATAATGACAGCTAAAATGCCTGTCACGTAGCCAAAGGGATCGCCTGTGAGATCTCCCGCACCTGCACCAGTCAATCAAAAACATAAAAAAAAGAAAGAAACAAAAACATCAAATTAAATGCCAAAGTAAGATCTGGTCAGCAGTGCAAAGCAATAGATTACAGTATTACAAAGTGCCCTTTTGAAGGTACTGTCCTCTTCCCTTGCAGCCACTAAGCATCACTACATAGTAGTTCTGTTAACTAGATATGAGGAAGTCTAGATTGTAACAGTCTGGACAGTTTCATCATTAAAACACTGCCATCTTGATGTAGTTAACTACTGATGTTAACCAATACCCAGTCAGCAGTAATATTTGATTCACAACTGACCTCAGAGCAGCTCAACAGCACACATTATGGATTTGTCTACATACCTAATCACTTGTGTTTGGTTTAACTTTAACTTCTTGTAGGAAGTATACATACTAACATATGGTGTTAAAAGCTCACATAACTATAAGTAAAAATGAATGCATTAATATGAGAACTTGTCTTATAACTGCAGGTAAAATGTTGTTTTATGAAAAGAGTAGGTTTTTTCTCTTATAGTTATACCACAAGCTAAGTAATTTGCTATAAAATAAACACTAAATGTTAGTTCCGGTTTAAGTCATTCTGTAGCGATCTGTTGTGAACTCATTATTAATACATGATGAGCACGATGTCCCTGAAGGTTCAGCTTCACAAGGACTTAGGATTAGGATAAAGCGCTTACCGAAAAAATAATGAATAAAATGAAAAAGGTACATATTCAGGACTGACAGATTAACTATAACATTTCTTCAATGTTAATCTTACAAACTTTTAATCTTGTCTTTGATTTAGGAACACTTACTGTCTAGCCACTAAGTATCACTGCTACCTAAAAAGCATGATGTATGTGAAATATCCAGTATAAAATATAAAAAATTATCATTTAAACATTCCATATAATTGTAACAGTTTGGTCTCCAGTATATTGTTTTTATTGTTTTATATTGCTTTGTATTTCATTGAAAGATTCTACAGGCTGGACACAATCAATTTGATTGAGTGTGGTTTAAAACTCTTTATGTTCTTGAACAAAATAATTATCTGCTCAATAATAATTAACCACACTTATGGCTGATCAATATGATAGTATATGAATTATGTAATGTGCTTTACAAAGAATATCACCAGGTGTCAGTGAATTATTTAAAAGACAAACATTTTACTGAATTTCCAGTATCAAATCAATCAGGATCGAATCAATAGACAAGATGATTACACTTATTGAAATAATAATAATAATAATAATAATAATAATAATAATAATAATAATAATAATGTTCATGAAATAAATCTGTACTCTGGAATTTATTTTACTGTTAATTTATAGAAAAAGTTGAAAAACTCCCGGTTGACTGTATCTAGGAAATGTATGATCACCAGGTATGGTGATATAATATTTTTGTTTTATTGGTCTATTGATCTGAACAAATGCTATTGTACTACAAAGGCTATTTATGAGAACAGTTTGAGTAACGTAAAGAACAGTGTTACTGGGTCAAATTAAGTACATACTGATATGGCTAAATCTTTGCCTAATTGATGACCCAATATAAAGTTTGAAAAGTAACATTAAACAGGGAAAAAGTGCCCAATGATAACAAGTAACACCATCAATTGGTCAAAATAATCCAGTTTCTTGAGAGTGACTGGTGACTCACTGGTTTTTATAACCAGGGTTAATGGGAAGATTGTGTTGGTGCTCTATACTATATGTATAGACTAACTATTCTTTTTGGTTTGGTTTATGACCAAACAAAAATTTACACATGACATTGAACCATACTGGTTCAAAAGAATCATGGTCTATGTGGATGACCAAACAACCTCATGGAAAGGTAATGAGTAACATCATCAAATGGGTCAAACCAGTGACTTCAGAGTGAACGCTGACATATTGGTTATTATACTCAGGGGTGATGGGAGAATTGTGTTGGCGCTATACCCAATGGGTAAAAGCAGGCTAGTTATTCTTTTTGGGTTTGGTTTATGACCCAACCAAAATGAACATATGACATTGTTACTTGTTCAACAAGCAACACCACCAATGAGTCAAAATAATCCAGTGTCTTCGGAGTGACTGATGACTCACTGGTTTTTATAACGAGGGTTGATGGGAAGATTGTGTTGGTGCTGGATAAACTACCTATTCTTTTCTACAACTATTCTTTTGATTCTGTAAAATTGCTTTGCCACAATGACCATTGGTAAAAGAGCTATACAAATAAACTGAACTGAATTACATTGAATTTTCATTTGGTTTAGTTTATGATCAGACAAAAATGTTTATGACGTTGAACAATACTAGCTCAACATAACCACATTGGTCTATTTGAATGACCAAATGACCAAATTTGAATGACCAAACAACCTCATGGGAGAGTAACGAGTAAAACCATCAATGGGTTAAAATAATCCAGTTGGCAAAACCATAGTATTACTGATAAAAAGTGTCTAACATAGGTGTGGTGCCCGTAACTTTTTTAGAATTCAAATCTTTCAATGATCTTAACTGTCATTTAGATGAAACTTGGCCAATTTAGATTTCACATGAAAAGACATAAACCTAAAAAAGTGTATTAGTCTAAATCTACAATGCTAAACTCTTAGGATATTGCAACATGAATTTGGCATGGTTACGGACACTACAGATTTTTTTTGCTTTTTAGGCTTTTACCAAAAAAACAAACAAACAAAAACATTTAAGCAAGAATTTTTACAAGCCATTGCCTCTAGAAGTTCACCAATTTATACTAACTTTAGTATAAATACTCATAAAGTAATAATTTTAGTATCAATACTCATAATATGAATAATTTGCATTTAGTTTGAAGCGAGACACTATAAATCCATAATGGCATTTTATATAAAATATAAAATCATCTCTCCAAAAGTTTGAAGTTAGCACCTTTGAATTTTGTAGGGAAGCAAGATTGGTCACTTCCACCATTCCAAAGCATAAACTTCAGATGCAGCTTTTTCGACACACACCCTTTCCTATATCATATGTATAACAAAATAAAAAATAAAATAAAATAAGCCCCAATACAGAGTTTTGGTGGAGTGTCTTGAGCTTGACTGGTGACCGGTTGTTTTTTTTTTATAACCAGGGGTGATGGGAAGATTGTGTTATACCCAGTGGGCATCTTCAGGACCCCAGTCCTCATACTCTGGAAGATGAACTACAGACCTTGGGTCTAAAGACCTGAGTCTACATGTAGACTGGGTATCTGGCCAGTACTGGGTGCCCAAATTGGTGGCAACAGTATTTGCGTGTGTGTGTGTGTGTGTGTGTGAGAGAGAGAGAGAGTTACCCGCCAGTGCCGCTCCGCCGGTGGTGATGAGCACAGCCACGGTGACCCCGACTGACGGCGCGCCGTCCCGCAGCACGCACACGCCGACGGAGAGCGTGACGAGCGGCAGGCAGCGCTTAAACACCACGTACATGGGCAGGCTGAGGCCGCGCAGAGACCACAGGGTGAGCGTGGACTGCAGCGTGGAGAGCGCGCACACGCCGGCGAACACCCGCACCAGGCGCGCGCTCGGCGGCGGGATGTTCACGACACCCAGCCGGCGCAGGATCTCGAGCGTCACCGCCGCCGTGAAGCTGGTGAGGAACTGGATGAGGGTCAGGTAGGTGAAGTGGTACGTGGTGATGAGGAACTTCAGCAGGATGTTGAGGGACCCGGAGAACACGCCGTGCGCCACGGCCACAGAGATGCCCAACGTTCTGCCTCTGCAAACTTCCATCGCGCGCCTTTTTTCTCCCTTTAGTTTTATATATATTTATATAAATAAATAAATCCGACTTCTTTAAAAATACTAAAAAATGCCGAACTCTAAATAAAACATAGCAGGTGAAGTTTCTCCAAAACACTGCATCAAACCCAAATCCACACTCACACACACTCGTCCCTCTGTCCCGGTGACACGCGTCCCGGGGGTTTCCTGCAGCCCTGTTATCTCATTCTACACACTCTGTACGGGTTTAGAGAAAAAAAGCACACTGCCTGTGCGCGCGCGTGTGTTCTCCCTCCCCTGAGTCCAAGTGCGCGTGTGTGTGTGTGTGCGCGCGCGTGCCTGAACCCAATGCGCCACACACTGCGCCTCCTGCAGCTCCACTTGACTTCCTAACTGCAGGATCAACTGTTTGAGACAGAAACCCCACTGCAGCCAATCAGCTCACTCCTACTTACCGACTTAATTTATATACAGCATGAAAAAACATCATGCAGTTTAAAAGTTTAAGCGTTTAGTGTGTGTGCACTGTGATTTAGTAGAATATAAATTCTAAACTGGTACATCATTGTACAGTTATATACAAAAATATCCTGTTTTAGTTTGTGTTTGTAAGAAACAGAAAGACAATTAGAAATCTACTTACTTTTCATATACAAAAAAAAAAAAAAAAAAGATTTAGGTGATTTTAGGTGATCTGTCCTTCACTTTTTTGATTTCCTTTTAAACAAGTATTTAATGCCACTGCCTCAATAAAACACTTGGATTAATTGTACTTCTCGAACATGTCTAGTGCAATAAAGTAATAACACATGAGAGATAATGCTGTCGTGATGAATATCAGTACACACACATACACACACTTATACAGTTCACTGGCACAGTGGTGTATTGGTAAGTTACCACTGTGCTAGTACGGTGATGTAGTTTTCTCTCTTAGTACACTCATTATTAATGATCGTTTCAAGACCTCCCAACATGATGCACTTCCCAGTTGTTGGTTCCCAAATTGTATAGTATGTGTATGTGCCCTAAGTCTGGGATTGGCTCAAGACCCCCGTGACACTATACACGAGATAAGTAGTATAGATGATGAGTGAATGAATAAATACAATAAGTAGGGATGCACCGATACCACTTTTTGGGAAAACGAGTATGAGTACGAGTACTTGCATTTCAGTACTCGCCGATACCGATACCAAGTACTTAATAAAAACATGATTTAAATTTACAGGTATCAACTTTGTTCATATAATAATAATAATAAAAAAAAAAACAAGGGACTAGTTTGGAATTAAGAACATTTATTTAAAATGAAAAGCATGTTGTATGCAACATATTACAGAATAAATAATGATATTTTCTCACGTTTTGCAAGAGTTTGCTGCAGCGTGGCTTGTATTAGTTTAGAAGCGTGGGTAAACTCTGTACTCGTTATCGTGTTGGGATTTTAGGTGCTTGATTAAATTACTTGTGTTAAATGCGCTACCTTTTGAGCCTCCTCTGGACAATTTCGCTGAGCACAATTTGCAGTCCGCCTTTGTTTTGTCGTCTTCATTCACTTTGAAATAATTCCACACGGCTGACATGTCTCGTTTCGTCTCGCCTTCTCCCCGCTCTGAGCTGCAGCCGGGGCCTGGGGGCGGGCACTCGCTCAACGCCCTAACCCTCACACGCCGCTCGAACATAGACATTTCTCAGACCGTGTAATCGGTCCCTGGTATCGGGGGACTTGTAACGAGTACGAGTACTTGTATCGTGGTATCGAGGCCGATACCAGATACCGGTATCGGTGCATCCCTAATAATAAGTGTCAAAGGCTTTTATTGACAATTATATAAAGTTTATGCTAAGAGTCTATATTTGCAGTGTTGACCCTTTTTTTTCAAGACTTTTGCAATTCACCCTGGCATGCTGTCAATCAATCTCTGGGCCACATCTTGACTGAACGCAGCCCATTCTTACATAATAATGTTTGGAGTTTATCAGAACTGGTGGGTTTTAGTTTGTCCACCCGCCTTCTGAGGATTGACCACAAGTTCTCAATGGGATTAAGGTCTGGGAAATTTCCTGGCCATGGACACGAAATTTCGATGTTTTGTTCCCTGAGCCACTTAGTTATCACTTTTGCCTTATGGCAAGATGCTCCATCATGCTGGAAAAGGTATTTTTTTCACCAAACTGTTCTTGGAAGGTTGGGAGAAGTGAAGTTGCTCTCAAAGGATGTTTTTGTTATTGTTGGTAGTCTTTCGGCTACTCCGGCCAAGGGGTTGCCACAGTGGACCATCCAATCCGCACTAAACTTGGCACAGGTTTTATGCTGGATGCCCTTCCTGACGCAAACCTTTCAGTTTTTCTGAGCTTGGGACCGGCACTGCATCCAGTGACTGGGGTTTGGGCAGGGATAGATCCTGGGCCTTCCTTGTGGCAGGTGAGAAACCTACCAGAGCCATTAGTCATGGCTAGCTTAGACAAAATCGTGAGTGAGCCCACTCACTTGGCTGAGAAGCGACCCCACACATGCATGGTCTCAGGATGCTTCACTGTTGGCATGACACAGGACTGATGGTAGTGCTCACTCACATACATTTCAAGAAGGGCAGTGAAGAAGCCACTTCTCTATAGGAAAAAAAAAAAAACATCTGATATTCTGCAAAAAGTACAGGGATTGAACTATTGAGGACTGGGGAAAAGTAATTTTCTATGATTAATCCCCTTTACGATTGTTTTGGGCATTGGGGAAAAAAAGCATGTCCAAAGAAGAAAAGGTGAGTGCTACCATCAATCCTGTGTCGTGCCAACAGTGAAGCATCCTGCCAACATAAATGGATAAAATGTACTGTATGCATACAGTTAAAAAAAAAAAAAAAAGATAGAATAAGTTCACAGACATGCTTTTAGGAAAAATAATCAACTATGTGGTGGAAACTGTAAAAACTAGAACTTTTTCCTTTTACATCACACCACCTTGTCGTGGGTAATTTTCCCATAATGGCGCTCAAGTGTCTTCTTCCTTACATAACATACGGTCCATTGTGTGAAATGTTCGCTGTGCTTACAGAGCTGATGAACAATATCTAAGCCAGATTAAAATTCTGGCAAAGATAAACATTAACCAAAAGAAGAAAAGATGCCATACATTCATCTAGGCTTCATATACATGCTCTGTGCTTCATATTTTATGCAAGCTGAAAATTCTTTTTACAGAGGAGGGATCGCATCTTTATTATATTATGCATGGTGATTTGCATTCAGTGCAACACACTCCTGCTGGGAAATAAAGGGCACTTTTCCTCTTAGTCCTTTTAGAGACTGAGGGAAGACAAACAACATCTCAACAGCAGTAAAAAAAAAAAAAAAAAAGTAAATGTACTTTTATTGTTTTAGCTTTAAAACACATTCGGGATTCAGGTTATGACGACCCTAGATTTTTTTTTACTTTAAGGTCAATCTAAACATCTGATTTCCAAGAGCGTCCCTAGAAAAAAAAAACTTGGCCTGAGGTATGACATATGTTGATGGGAAACAAAAGAAAGAAAGAAAGAAAGAAATACATTTAATGGAAATGTGGAATGTAGAATTGGGAAGATGCAGAAATGTTTTTCTTTTGCTTTTGAATCATGGCAAGCAAGCATCTTGTTGGAAAAAAAGCCAGTTTAACTTCATGCCTGCAGTGTTATAGCGGAAAATCAATGAAATGGAAAATGTGCTTTAGCCATACATACGTTTATGATCACAATGAAGAATCAAAGCCAAGATCTAAGTGTTTATTTGAGTTGTGCGATTTTGCCATTGTGTAAAACAGTACCAAGTTAAAGCTCTTAATCTTAATGGCTCTGATTTGTGAACTGCTCAATGGAAAAACTATGGCAAAAACACTAAGCTCGACTGAAGATGTCTAAAATTCTGCTAGCCGAGTGCGATTTCCTTACCAAGTGAACGTCACGCTTTGATCGAAGTGTTGTTTAAAAACAGACGTGAAACTGCTATAATGTGTCCTTTAACGCAAATGCATGCCAAATAAAAAAATGTATTTAAATAAAAAGGTTTTACTCCAGACGGCTAGATAAACCTGCGGAATACGTACCATTTAAATCAGAAATTTTAATTATGACTTATGGATTCACTTTCCATACAAGACAATTATACCATGGACCAGATATTAGAAGTCTACATACAGTAGCATGTGTTTATCACCTAAAAGGAATCATCATGATTTCATTAGGCTTTATAAAGGACTGATGCTGCATGTGAACCAGTAAAGTGTCTTTTCGTTGGAACTTCATATTACACACACCGATTTCCAGGCTAGTTTTGTGAAACATTTTGCGTTAAAATCTCCTCAGCAGAATTCTTGAGTCCTTTTCGCACTGTACTTTTCACATGGAGCGTTGTCCTCCTTTATTGCAGTGGTAGACCTCTAGACTCAAAGCAGTCACAGTGTTGTTTTCTCTTTATGCCATACTGGGCTGCATAGCAGCCAGACATGGAGGGGTGTAGATTTTGACCATCTCGTCCCAGGAACAGTCCACCAACTGTAGACAGAAAACACACACATACAGTGACATGGGATTGAACTGTACATTTTAAACTGCAAGCACTTAGAAACAAACAAAAAAATGTAATTAGGGTTCATTTTATACAGCATGTGACATCTCACAACGTGATAAAGCACCAGTCTCCACTGGAAACTAATCCCGCCCATGGTCTTGAATTTAATCTAATTTAAGTAAAGTATGCTGACTGAAGTCACTGATTGTTCGCATAGTAAAATAGTCATCCGTTTATCATGAATTATTATGAAGTCCATATATTTTCTAACATTTGTGGAAATCTGACCACCACACCTGAAACTGATTACAGATTTACTTCCCATTTGCTGTTGTAGCAATCTTCACTCTTCCGGGAAGGTTTTCGACAAGATTTTGAAGCATGGCTGTGGAATTGTAACCAGGCCAAGTATGGAAGTGGGGTGAGGAGGTCTGGGTTGCAGATGGAGATCCGGTTCATCCCAAGGTATTCAGAGGGGTTGCAGTCTGAGCTGTAATGGTGAACCACATCTTCATGGGGCTCGTGTTCTTTAGTTTGGACCTCTTCGTTCCAGTGAAGGGAACTTGGCATTCAAAGACGTGCTATACAAATGTGAACTTCCAACTTTGTGGAAACTTTTTGAGGAACATCTACATGTTAGTATGATGGTCAGTGGTCAATGACATATTAGTTGTAATTATATCCTCATCTATCATCAGTTCATGGCTTTAAAGTCTTCATTTTAAAATAGAATATTGTCAAAATGTTTTTTGTCAAAAACAAAAATGTGCCCCACAACAAGAACCAGAACTAGGGGTCTTCTTCTTGAATCCATGAATGGGGTAGTGACTGGGTTACTTACTGAAACCCCCACCACCGCAAAGCCTTAAAACCTTATCTGCTCCACATTTACTCAAGTAACTTTTTGAGAAAAATGTACTTCTATGAGAGGTTTTACTGAACCATACAAGTTACACTACTCTTACTCCGCTACATTCGCCTACACTTGACTCGTTGCTTTTCTAACACGTGCAGCCGGTAGATCTACGACATGACTGTTTCACCAATCAGACTCAGCAACAATAATCACATGTCTCCGTTTGACCAATCAGTCGTAATAACAATAACCTCAGACGGCGAAAAAATTGGAAAAAATCTTCAGCATTCATCCCTGGGATCATATACAAAGCAAGTTTCGTTTGCAAAAGAACAGCTTCATACTGCAGTCTTCTCTATCTGCCAAAACAGACACACACTTCAGCATATAAAGACTTGACTTCTAATCTGAAGAAATATGTCAGTAAGTTTACCTGTTTCACTGAATGTTGCAATGTTTGCATATGTAATCATTATAATTATACTATAATATATACTGTATATACTGTTATTACGACTGATATAAAATTTTGTTATATAAGTTTATGATGTCTGCATTATTATGTACAAGACCATTCCCTACAAAGACACACTAAAATTAATGAATAAATAATATTACAGAAGAATATTTGCATGCCTTACAATGACATGCCAGACCAGTTTTATTGTCAATACCAAATATTGACCGTTTATTGTTTATGTTATTACTTAGTGCTTTTTATAGAAGTTTCTTTTCATGTAGAAATGTTTTCAAAAGCATCATTGCATTTGGCTTTTGTTTGGATGTTCCCAAGACTTTTCCACAGTACTGTAAATAAAACAGCTGTTAGGTTTTACTGAGCATGCTGGAGAATATGAGTTATTTGGTAACTTCGTCACATTCGCTCCTTTCTATCTTCATGCAAACCCAGGAGTCGACATTATTGATTTTTATTTCCCATCTGAAAACTGGTCTGTCATGTAATATGTAGCTTTCTTTACAGGCGTGCAAATACTCTTCTGTAATGTTATTTATTATTAAGTTTAGTGTATCTTTGTAGGGAATAGTCTTGTACATAATAATGGAGACATAATAAACTTATATAACAAAATTTGTACTACAGATAATATGGCGCCTAAGACTTTTGCACAGTACTGTATATATTTATTTAAATGGACACAGCCTTTGAGCTCATTCTGCCTGTGTAGAGTTTCTCTGCATTCTCTCAATGTATCGGTTTGTGTTTTCTACAGGTTCCTCATACCTTTCTACACAGATGGGATATAGAGTCTATGTTATTGCATCATTGTGATTGCGTGTCTGAATGGTGCCCTGCAATGTACTGGTGTCTGATCCGGTGTCTACAGTGTTCCTGCCTTGTGTTCCTGCCTTGTGTTCCTGCCTTGTGTTCCTGCCTTGTGTTCCTGCCTTGTGTTCCTGCCTTGTGTTCCTGGGCTAGACATCAGATCCACTCCAGCCTAGACCACGATACAGCAATAACTGAAAACCCTGAGAAATTGCTTTCTCAAGCCATGCTATCCTTCAGATGTAAGAAAACATAGTGGTCACATGAGCTGTTAACATCACAGGTTAAATATAAAAGATAGAATATGTTATAGTTGAAATGGTCAAACATGGCATGCTGTCCCGTTCAGTCACCTCCAGCAGTAGAATGAGGCACAATAAACAAGTAAAAACTGTCCAGGCCTTCTAGTGTTAACCATGAAGGACAACTTTGTGCTCTCTCTCTGAGGTATATCCAAATCTATTTATACGCAGCCTTAAAGAATAAAATACAGCAGGCTTTCACTGAGCGACACAGACTGTCTTTGCCAAGTCCTGCAATGCTGTACCAGCACTGACCGTATCACTCTAATGGACACTCTAAAGCACCATCACCGAAGATGATAAAAATTCAATCCCAGGTTTCTTTACTTCACTGCTTTAAAGGGCACTGAGCGCCGAGTTCTTAACAAAGAACACTAGCTGACTGAAAGGTATTTGTCTCGTCTCTGAACTGCATGATAAGGATGTTTTGGTTCAATATGCTCCAGCTTGGACTACATATCTAGGACAGACACCATTTGCTCTTTTGAAGCCGCTTCAAAGACCGAAGCACGGAGAATGAAAAATGAATTTGATTTTGCACAGGGAAAAGTGCATGTAAAATCTATTTGTGTTCAGCACGCCTTTATTCTCTTAGACAGCAATGAAAAAGCAAAAAAGCGACACACAAAAAAACAAAGAGATGAGATTGTCCAGAAAACCATGTTGTTAGATTTTTTTGAAGGCAAAAAATGAAAGACAGCAAACACATCTCGGCTAATTGAATACATTTGGAGTGAAGGCAGACATACAGAACAAAAGTTCTGTCATCAGGAAGAATGTATGTCCTCATACACAATATGGAAGCAGTGAAGATGAACGAAGTTAAGACGTATGAGCATCCTAATTCTGAGTTCTAATAAGTTCGCTCAGAAAAAAGGAGAAAAAAAAATTGGCTTCTGTAACAGTGTTAGCTCGGTTTCATTCCAATACTGTAACACTGTACTAAACAGCATGTCAAATATGTACACTCAAATAGTACATAGCGGTTTAGCGGTTAGCGCTGTGGCCTCAAACCTCCAGGGTCGAGGGTTTGATTCCCGCCTCGGGTCTGTGTGCGTGGAGTTTGCATGTCCTTCTGAGTTTCCCCTGGGTACTCCGGTTTCCTCTCACAGACATGCAGATAAAGTTAATTAGGTTGGCATTCACAAATTGCCAATTGTGTCTGTGTCTTGTGATGGATTGGCACGAGGCGGGGTACACTCTGGACAGGGCGGTTACTTTCCTCACCCTGAAATTTATTATTGACTAATAACAGCACGTCCCCAAATGTTTCATTCATCAGAAATGTGTAGTTATTGAAGGATGACGTGGTACATTTTTCCAGTCATAGGTACATTTAATTCCTTTAAAATTTATGTTCCTTGTCCCAAAGACTTTATAGCTTTACCCTTGACTTTCACCAAGCACTGATACCTGAAACCAAAAATGCTATAAATAAATAAAGACTTACACATTACACATCTGTTATCTATTTTTTTTATATAACGAGACAATTTGTAAGCTTTTATATAAAATAAAACCACTTCCAACCAATCAGAACGCAGCATTTAACCACACTATGGTATAACCAGGGACAGGCAGAGACATGCTGAGGGGCAGTGGTGCAGCAGTGGTGCTTTAAGGATCTAGAAAGGCAGCATCCTAAACGATTTGGCAAAATTCTTTTCAGCTGATGTCCTTTCTTAAAAGTATTATTATTATTATTATTATTTTTTTTTTGTTTGAGTTTTTTAACTGGCATAAAAAATTAATAAAAGTAGGGAAATCACAATTGTGTGAAAAAACTGCATGAATGCAATTTCTGGCTGAAGTCTGACTTTAAATAAATGGCAGTTATAGTGCACAGCCCACTCTCCGTCCTGGCTCCTGTCCTACAGCGGAAGTATGGGGGAGACGTTCATTTAATTAAAGAAGCCATGAGATTCATTACTTTCTCATTGAAAAAAAGAAATAACCAGAAGTAACAGAAGGCACTACATTCGCTTTGTCCGAAAGGAGCACATGCAGATGAAACGACAGGACAAGTAAAAGAATGTCGACGCTCACTCCAGAATAATGCACAATGATGTAGTGAAGCAATTGGTTTAGGACAGATGATATATGGCGCAGTCCTGTTTCACTGCTGCTGGTCTTTCGTCTGTCTCAGATGGGAGGGAAGCTCATTATTCCCGAGTAGGAAAGGAGCCGGTGCACACCACTGCCAGGCCCGTGACTCATCCATTGAAGGGGAAAAACGACTTCCATTAATTACTTAACTACACTTGTGAGACTGGACAGCGTAGAGACGCCAAGTGCCGCAGTGAGGAGGAACAATAAGGTAATGACTCGAGTCAGTGGGTGTGAACGTGTAAAGGAAAGTTCCATTTGAGCGTGAGTGGTCAGATTCGATTTGAGACGCAACACGACGCGATCCTTTTGAGAGATCCTCAGTTCCCGTCTCTGGCGGTCTGTGTGTGATGTGATGCCTGCTGCTGAAGCACAGAAGGGCTGATGGGATATAACCACAGCTTGGAAAAGCCATAACGACTACTGCACTACTGCACTACTGCGGTGTCATCAGTGCAACTTTCAATAAACAAGTTCTGATACTAGAATGAATCGTCAGGGAGTGTTTTATAATGCTTGAAGCATGTCTGTTTGTGCCAAAGTATGGCATTTCCAGCACTGAAAAACAAAAATGTACTGGATATACAGTATAGACCAAAAGCTTGGACACACCTTCTCATTCAGAGTTTTCTTTATTGTGTTCTTTAACCCAAACAAGTCTCTTGTGCTTGTTGCCTGTCCTTAGCAGTGGTTTCCTAGCAGATATTCTACCATGAAGGCCTGATTCACACAGTCTCCTCTTAACAGTTGTTCTAGAGACGTGTCTGCTGCTAGAACTCTGTGTGGCATTGACCTGCTCTCTGATCTGAGCTGCTGTTAACCTGCGATTTCTGAGGCTGGTGACTCGGATGAACTTATCCTCCGCAGCTGAGGTGACTCTTGGTCTTCCTTTCCTGGGGCGGTCCGCATGTGAGACAGTTTCTTTGTAGCGCATGATGGTTTTTGTGACTGCGCTTGGGGACACTTTCAAAGTTTTCCCAATTTTTCGGACTGACTGACCCTCATTTCTTAAAGTAATGATGGCCACTCGTTTTTCTTTACTTAGCTGTAATCTTGCCATAATACAAATTCTAACTCTTTGAATGAGAAGGTATGTCTAAAATTTTATTCTATACTGTACATTCAAACTAAACTGACCTAGTAGAGATTTCTTTAAATTGTTTTTTAAAGAATTTCCTCCGTGAAACTTTCTTTAAAAATTTTGAATTACTAACTACAGTATATGGATCTTATCAACACACAAAAAAACTGTTATATTGGTAACATTAGAGCACAAAATGACTACCATAATAGCTCAAGCTGACTGCTTTCAGTAATAAGCATGTGTCTAACCCACCCAAAGGTATCAGAAGCTCTTGTTCATACACTACTGATCAAAAGATCATTTGCACATTTCATTGTTTTCCAAAGAAGAAGACGTTTTTCTTGCAATTCACAAAAAATTAAAGTTAGCCGGAGTTCTCGGCACAGCCTCCGGATCTGAATCCTATTGAGCTGTTATGGGAGCAACTTGACCGTATGCTATGGCGGAAGACTCCATAAAGCCAATCCATCTTGTGGGAGATGCTCCAGAAAGCATGGGGTGAAATCTCATCAGATTATCTTGAAAAAAATGACAGCTAGAATTCCAGGCTGTAATTACTGCAAAAGGTGTTTTTTTAATAAAGGCAAAGTTTGAAGAACACATTCATCATTTTTATCCAAATAATAATTTCTAAGTCTGACAATGTCAGCATGTCTTGTTCTTTTGCTACTGTATATTTTCGTGTGTGTTTTCTTGGAAAACAAAAAGTCTTGGTGCTTTGTACAATGGAAAAATTCCAAATTTACTCAAAAATATAAATTCTGATTTGTGGGGCGTGGGTAGCTTGGTGGGTGTTGGACTAATGATCAGGTCACTGAGTCGAACCCCAGCGCCACCTAGCTCCCACTGTTGGGCCTTTGAAAAACGTCCTTCCTATGTCAACTGCTCAGACGCACTCAGGTGTCAAGCTGGCTATCACAACCCTGCAAGAAACAACGGTGGATATATATCCAAAGAGGGGAGTATTCATCGCCCAGTCTAACCAATGTTACACTGACAGATCCTATAGTGATACCCTATAATCTGATTCAGGCTCTTTATGCACTCATCAATCAAAACTGGTTCTACAGTTTAAATTTTAGTCATAAAAGATTGAAGCTGAAAACATGAACAATTAAATTCAAATTCAAAAACATCCCTAGGGGGCTATTTAAGAAGTAAAGCAACTAGAGTTTTATGGCACTCACTCTGCTTTCCTATCTTAGTGTAAACTAAAGGCATCTAACATCAACGCATGTGTGTGTCTGAAACAATACACTTTAATGGCAAAAGTATGTGGACACCAACTGCAGCCATCACCCCTATATTATGATTCTTCACACACATTTGTATAGAATATCTTTCTAGAAACTGAAGCTCCCCAACCATGTCCCAGCATGATTGAACTGGAAGAACTCGAGTGGCTTTCACACAGCCCGGACCTCAATCCCCAATGAACACTTTTTGGAATTTATCCCCACCACCACGGCTTCTAAATACATCATAGAGCCTCCCCAGAAATGTGACAGCGAAGTGGAGACTAAATCCGGAATGGGATGTTCAACAAGCTCGTTTGATTTTAATGGTTAGGCGTACATATACTTTTGGCCATACAGTGTGTATCCACACGAGAGCAGATGATGGATATACTGTATTATTGTATGGTTGATAATGGTAGGGGGTGGAAGCAGATCCTATGTAGTGGAACTGCCAGGGTGGGAAGCAGAGGAGTGTGACAGCCACGATTTGTGTGAATGTGTGTAGGGGGATGCAGGAGAGAAAACCTGTTAAGCTGTATGCTCTTGTCTGTAATGAACATCCCACTTCATTCACGGGCTGCCAACAGCTGAACGCTCTGATGTGGAATGGACAAAAAGCAAGAATCCACACACACGTGCTGTATTCTTCTTAGCCTCATCCTATAATTTGGCTTGGGCGGCAAAGCAGCATCTTTATATTTATCTTTTCTAAGCTTCTTCCTGCTCTGTGGAAGAACTTGGTGCCGAGATTGGTCCACTGGTCTACTGAAATGATTTCTGGGACTTGTACCCTCGAAATCATTTCCTATGTGACCTAAGTGACCTATATGGTCGGCGTGTTTGGTTAAAACGGTTAGCGGGTATGCAGAGCAAAAGGGGCCATGTGTGTCTTCAACGTTTTATTAAATTCAGCTAAGATTCTTTGGTGTCCAACATGGCCCTGTTTATAACTTTACAGCATTCAGACATTTTAACTGAGGTTATTCATCAGTGTTAGTGGAGTGTACCACTGGAAATATTTACTTTAGCTCATGATCAAACTTGATTTTTGTTTAAGAGCAGGTTGCCAGGTCCAACCCACAATAACTGCGTATGTCAAGCTTCGTCATACGTCCTGTAATCCGATAACAGGATTATTTTGCTTATTCATGACATCATTTGCATAAGGGCACACTATCATATGAGGAAAAAAAAAACAGTAAGAATAGGGTTAATTAAGGCTATATAAAGTGTATGCTCAGGTTGTGAGTAATAAAATGCCAGAACTTGAACAGAAAGTGTTTCAAGGCAAAAGAACACATCAAGCCTTGAGGTTATATATATTTTTAAAAACCATAAGTGTTGTGCAAAAGTCTTAAACACCCCATAATTTAAGTTTTAAATGTTTGTATGTCTTTTTTTTTATTTGTGTTAATTTTTTAAACAGTGGATGCTTTACATTTCTTAAAGAATAAGTACAAGACCACAATTCAGAAAAACAAACAAACAAAAAAAAAACTGAATATGAGCTGTTTTTATTATTGTATAATGTTCTGCTGATTTTCAAAACCATCACTGTGCATGGAAAAACTGCGTTGAGCAGAAAAACATCTCAGAATGTGCAAAACATCAAGCCTTCGAGCAGATGTGCAACAGCAAAAAGACAAGCTTGGCTTCCACTCTTGTCAACCCGATTCCTCAATTTGATCTACACTAGCGCTTCTATTGGATCAGACTACAAGGGTCAGTCTTCACTCCCCATGTGCATCAGTGAACCTTGACCACCAATGACCCTGTCGTCGGGAGTTGGAGTTTTGGAGTTGCTCTGACTAAGTTGTCTAGCCGTCACAATTTGGCCCTTCTCACAGTAGCTACATTTTCAATACCTCATTACAATGGCGGCTGGAAGTGGCTGGGGTATATTTGGCAGCATGTGAACCCTTTTTCCTGAAGTTGATGTTTTGGAAGCAGAAAAAATGGGCAAGCATAAGGATTTGAGTGACTTTGACAAGGGCCAGATTGTGAAGGCTATAGGGGACTGGGTCAGAGCTACTCCAGAACTGCAGCTCTTGTGGGATGTTCCTGGTATGTAATCCAATAGAAAAGCTAGTGTAGTTCAAATAAGGAAAAGGTAAATGCCGATTGTGATAGAAAAGTGTCGGAGCACACAGTGCATCACTGTTATGGTGGCAAAAGGTTCTAGTTCCAATAGAATTTACGCCATAAGTACTGAAGCTGTTCAGCTGGCCTAAGACACTACATGAGCTTTTCCGACTGATAGTTGTAAGCAAACTTTGGATCACTGCACCACCGTCTATAAAGTCAAATTTCAGCTTATAATTGAAGTCTTTGATGCAGTGAGCCACACAGCACATGAACAATACGCTCTTTATTTCCATCATGTTTCAGTTCCACAGCTGGAGATGGAAGAAAATGAGCCTATAATATCGATCCTAGTGAAAGACTTCAAAGCAGTGCTCAAAGGGAGTGCGTTTTGTGCAGGCTCAGTGGGACGTCATGCGGCTGATGAGTTGAGTTCGTGAGTGACGGTTCATTAAATGATCTGACCTCAGGCTTGTTCTTCATCAGTGTGAGTGCTGCGGTCGGGAAGGGCCGTATCCCCTGAGGCCTGAGACTTGCACTTCTATCGCAACACACACTGTATCTGGGTTCGTATGAAACCTGTGTGTGTGTGTGTGTGTGTGTGTGTGTGTGTGTAGGTTTTTCTTTTTTTTCCATGAACAATGTGAATGTCACATGTATAATCACTGATTAGGTCTGGTTATTACTACAAACGCAGACTGGGATGGCGTGATGGAAACAGTGATGCAGTTCTTAGGGAGTAATAGCTGTTTGCTTTCAATAACCCGACTCGGCCATCTTCAGTGACTAGGAAGATTAAGGTCAGTAAGCAATGAAATGAAACATACAGCATGTGTGTGTATTGTATTTAAGCAATACTGTACAGTACATGCTGACTATTTTCCAGGCAATTATTCACAAGTCGTCATAACAGCTGGAAAACGACGCTTACAGGACCAGGAGTTGTTCTGGATCATTGTAAAAACGCTGAACTCGAGAAGCGAGAGAGTATAGATAGTATGCTGGATATCCAGTTTCCCTCAAGTTAAAATTAAACCAGTATCTAGCAAGCTGGGAAAATCCAAACAGTCAGTGATGTGGTGGTGAGATGTTACCCATGAACCACTCAAAGATCGATCTTTTCTCTACAACCTTATACCTATATCCTGAAGTTTTATTCCTTTTTCAGTGATCGTGAGTGCTGATTTAAAAAAAATATATAGCACCACTATTTAACAATGTTTTTATTATGAGATTTTTTTAAATGATTTGTGAGCATCCGTCAACACTTGCTATCATAGCCATGAAAATCCTTCAAGACCTTCTAACCAAACAGATTTAGGAAAACAAAAATCTACATCATTATTGTGTTATTACTTTCTATGATCAATTTTTTATTTTAGATTTTGTTATACTGTATATTGGGTCAAATGCATCTGCACTAACACTGGTGGGCATGGCCAGTTTTCCACATGATCCAATAATAGTGTTCAGGCAAATAAGCAAAGGTGTATCCTGCTGGATCAACATTTTCTACCATGTTTCATATTAAGCTGGTTTGGAAAAGTGTCAGTGCTTATTCTCTGTTAGATACCGTAAGTTTGTACCTAGAAATGCTGCTGTAATCCTAAAGACTGTCCTGTGCTCGTCCTTCATACTGGGCATCCATTCAATACACAAAGCACTGTTTATTTTTACCAGCAAATGGATTCCCTTTAACCTTCCTGAATTTCATCTCAGGTTGTCTTTTATAGCCGTTGTTGACTCGGGTTTAGAAATACAACAACAAATAAAACAGCTGAACTGAGTTACTTGATGGAGGATGGGCATCTGCTGTATATTATTACAGAATCACATACAGTACATGAAGGGATTATGAGTGTAACATACAGCACCTCTGAAATACACTTGCTAATAAACAATACCTATGACTTTTCCTAATTTAATGTTAATGATATGCAAACCTTTGCTCTCGACTGAATTAAGGGAATCTGTCGTTCTGCGCTATAGTGCTTGATTTACATAAACTGTTTACATCTGTTTTACCTGGTTGGGGACGTGCAGGTTGAAGTCCAGGCCGCACACAAACTCTGAGTGGTGCTCCATGGTGTCGAGCAGCGGCGGACTCCTGGAGAAATCCCAGACCCTGCAGATGGAGAAGCAATCACACTAATTGAGTGGTCGTTTTTCTTACTCCGTGACGGGCGAATGGCTCAAAGCCCTGACGCAGCCCTGGCTCAATGCGCCTGGTCTCATCCATTCAGCAAATACGATTAAATCACTTCCCAGGGCAAAACGTTAGGCAAGCATTAATACCAACGTCGCCCGAGAACGAACATATTACTTATACGCGGTATAAGACTTTGGCATAATGCTCTTTTAGGAAAAGCTGTCAGTATGAATTATATTATATAAGAGATAAATTAAAGGAAGAGGAAAAAGTGTATTTCACTGTAAGATATGAGCTTACACATTACAACTGATTAGTTAAAAAAAAAAGAAAAAAAAAGACCAGCCTTGGAAAGATTTTGCATGAAACAATAAACCAATTATGAACCAATTTATATTAATTCCCTTTATCTTTGGAACACATTTTCATGATACTCAGGTAAGACTATCTATTAACATTTTTACCATTAAAGTATCAAATATTACATTTTATAATTGACATATCAGTGTTGACCCATGTTTATACTGATCAGCCATTAGTAAAACCATTCACAGCTGAAGTGAATAACATTGATTAATTCATTACACTGGCAACTATCAGTGGGTGGGATATAACAAGCAGCGAGGAAACAGTCAGCTCGCAAAGGTGATGTGTTTGAAGCAGGACTAACGGCCAAGTGTAAGGATATGAGCGACTTTGATGGCCAGATGAGCATCTTCAAAATGTACCAAACCGGTCATGGATGGCAAAGTGTCACTGATGCATGTGGGAAAGGAAGGCTAACCCGCCTGGTGCGATCCAATAGAAAAGCTATTGTAGCACAAGCTGCTGAAATACGTAATATATTCACTTTATCCATTATGTGACTGTGACCATATTTAACTATTATCTCTCTTTCTCTTTTCTTCTCTTCTCTCTCTTCGTCTCTCTCTGTCGAGCTACACATGCTGCTCCTGATCCTGACCCCCTCTGCCCTCTGGACCCGTCTGACTCATCCTGGGTCCGGGGTTAAAAGCAACCCAGCATCTGGTTGGAGATCTTGTCGCATGGAGGCCCCGTGTGGTCTGCTTGGGATGTGGTGACTGGGGACTGTTCCACTTTACCATGAAGATGGTCTCGGCCTCAACTGATAGAGACAGGTGTTCTTTGAGGACTTGTGACTACAGTCGCTCAATAGTTCAGGACTGGAATTTCCTACAGTCTATCTGAGCCACCAATAACAAACTGGACTCCATAATAAGTTAAAGACATCATTTGTTATATTGGACTTCCAGGTACCTAACACACAGTATGACTGCAAAACAATTCCTGCTATCTGTCATCACCCAAATGAAGATGGGTTCTCTGTTGAGGAACTGGAGTTCTTCATGGAACAGTGAAATACTTTTTTTTTTCGCGCATATCCCAGGTCCTGAAACCCTGAGCAATAAACCAGAGACATAACCTTGTAAGGCACCACTGCCATCACTTACCTGCGGCAGGGGTGGCACCAGAATGCACTATGGAAAGTAGGCAAGCCGGTAGAGGCAGTGTGATGCTCTGGCAAATATTCAGCTTGAGTACTAGCATTCGTGTGGACTTTACTTTGACAAGTACAGTCTATCAAATTATTGTTTGTGGATCTCGTACAACCCCTTCAAATGAGCAGTACTCCCTAATGGTTGTCTCCTCTCACAGGAGGATATCGTGCCCTGCCAAACTGCAAAAAAGTTGACATACATGACAAATTGTTCAAGGTGTTGACTTGGCTTCCAAATTTCATGAGCATCTGTGGCACATGCTGGACAAACAAGTCCAGTCTATGGAGGCCCCAACACGAAACTTGCAGAAACTTGCAGTGAAAGATCTTCCTAGTGGAAGATACCAAAGAATACACAGAAGGGCATTGGTGGCTCAGAGGTAGATCTCTTGCCTGTCATGCGGAAGGCCTGGGTTCGGTTCCTAGTCAATGCCCAAACCCCAGTCACTGAATTCAGTGCCCTAAAACCAAGTGCCAAGTTTTTGTGCAGATCGGATGGTCCGCTGTATCGACAAGACTAACAAAAACCCTCAGAGGTTGACAGCTGTCTATAGCTATTATAAATTAATTTGTTTCACATTGGATTAAATGTAACTATAAATTGCTATAAATGACGTTTCTTCTCTAAATCCGTACTTGTTACATAATTAAAATGTAAAACTCGCACCAATTTGTAAAGTTTCCGTACATATGCAATACTATCTCAGGAGCTTAATGGTCTGTAAATATTCTGGACAGATCTATCTTCTGACAATTCCACATTTTTCCATGACAGGTGCAATCCTGTCATTTATATCTTAGCTAAACAATCCATTCCGAACCAATAGACACGTCCCTGGCTTGGATAAATCAGAACACTTTCCTAATATCCATGTGGAGACAAGACTAAAAATCCAATTTCCGTTCCTAATTAACTCTTCAATAATGTAAAATCGACTTTCTGAAACCAACCCTATGTAAACAGGTCAGTTTCTATGGCTAAGCCTCAGCACGGATGCTTGTGTGGGCAGTTTATTGTGACAGGAATAGGAAGCGTTATCTCTGGTAAATATGGAGACCTCTGGCTTTTGAAAGCGACCCGAGCAGACTTTGGTTAAGCAAACAGCGCGGTGTGTGAGACAGCAGGTGCCTCTCACGCTCTTGTGCACTTCATCCTCTACAAAGGAAAATGGGTCAGTCAGACATGTTCGCATCAGGTTACAGTAGAGGATCAAACGATTGTCCTGTATATGAAAAATCAGTTTTATTGCCTGGGTGAGATTGGTACAACATTATGTAATCCTTATTCATTGTAATTTTTTTTATCTGGTTGTAAGAGACATCTGTAACAAGCAAAACTGATATCTTAGTAAGCAGATAACAGAATGTGTATAATATGTAAAATGTTTCCTATAACGTAGCTACTGTATCTAGCCAACAGCTGCACTGCTTCTTGTTAAATATGTATGGTTTATAGTGAAGCATAGGTGACGGTGTGTCATAAGAGTGGCGGACGTAATAGAAGCAAGTCAAGTTGAAGTACTGAGCAGAATTTCAGTACTAGTCAGGTTTGTGATGTGTCATGCTGATAAAGCATCATTAATTGCTCATAATCTAATCTACAGGAAAAACTCATTTATGGATATGATGCTATTTTGACAAAGAAAAAAAATCAAAAACAAACAACTACAATAATCAAACACACTATGGGGCGCTAATCACCCAGAGAAAGTCATTTTTCTGGTACTCCTTCGATTGAAATGGGTTTCGGGCTTTTTATAGCAGGTTTGCCCCTCAATAGGCTCCAGAAGGTGACAGAAACTTTAAAGCTAAGCATCTGACATTTCACTGCTATGAGAATTCACTGTAACGTCTAATATCTATTAATGTAACATGTTCCATAAAATTTTTGCTAAGAAACAAAAAAAATACAATTGTGGGCGTGCCATTATAGGAAACTGAGTTCCATTTTATCTACAATGTAGAATGCTTTTGAACCTTGTCACAAACCAGCTTTACAGGAATAATATTGATCACCAACTATACAACAGCAAACTGGTGACAGGATCATGGGCACCCAAGCCTCACCCATGCCAACAGGGACCAAACTCCAGAACGTCCAGTCCAAATCCCATAGAAAAGCCAATGGAGCAGAAAAAAAATGCTGGCCACAATAGAAAGGCATCAGAACACCCTGTGCACCACAACATAGTGTGCAGAAGCCCTGTGCACCACAACATAGTGTGCAGAAGCCCAGCAGTCAAAGAGCCCAAGATTTCATACCCAGACATCAAACTCCCCACAATCCAATCAATCACCTATGGGATGCACCAGACAATATTTTGATCCACGAAGATACAATCCCTCAACCCACAGCACCCAAAAAGTCCACTGCCAACTCTCTCATCCATGTCTGTATGAACCTTGCTTTGTGCACTGGTGCGCAGTCATGTTGGAACTGGTGTGGGGTTGTTTTTCAGGAGTTGGGCTTGGCCCCTTACTTCCAGTGAAAGAACTCTTAATGCTTAAGCATTCCAAGACATTTTGGACAATTTCATGCTCCTAATTTTGTGGGAACTGTTTGGGGACGACCCCTTGCTATTCCAACATGAATGCGCAAAGCAAGGTCCATAAAGACCTGGATGAGCGAGTTTAGACTGGCCTGCACAGAGTCCTGACCTCAACCTGATAGAACACCTTTGGGATGAATTACAGCCAGTCCTTCTCGTCCAACATCAGTGGTTGACCTCACAAATGCGCTTTTGTAAGAATGGTAAAAAATTCCAATAAACACACTCTTAAACCTTGTGGAAAGCCTCCACTGGATGTTAATCAAGTTCATATGCATGTGAAGTCAGGCGAGCGAGTACTTTTGGCATACAACATATGGTGCATGTTGTAAAGCCCTCATTCATTAAACTACTAGTGTCCATTTCTGTTTCCACAGAAAAATTCTTATATGTGTTCTCTAACAATCATAATTATTAGCTGTTTACAGTATAAGTAATATCATGTCCTCCTGTTTAATATTGAATTTCTTCAATTATTGAAATACTTGCTGCTAACACCCAAATGTTCACAATTGAAAAAAAAAATTGTTCTCTGTCTTAAACCTGTCTGTGTTGTGTGTGTGTGTGTGTGCGTGTGTGTGTGTGTGTGTGTGTGTGTGTGTGTGTGTGTTTGTGTGTGTGTGTGTGTGTGCGTGCACAGCTGCTTGATCAAATACTGAGAAACAATAATGACAAAAACTGGTGAGCCGGTCTGGCCACTGAGAGACAAACACAAAACTGACCTGCTCCTAAGTGCCCAAGGCAATGATTACTGCACTACAACCAAATCATGTCCGTTTAAAAGGGCTGTCTTTGCAATATATGATCTTTTAGCACACAGCTCATCAGTTCAAAGAGTCATGAGCTGGGTTTCCAGGTACAGGTTAAGCCCAAGTTTAGACTGAATGACAACGTCAATTAGGACGCTCCATTTAAAATGCTCCTCGTAACGATCCCCCATTAAGTAAATTGCCATCTGTTTGTCTTTAAGCTTTATGGTAAACACCCTGACAAAGGCACATTATTGATCTAAATTATGACTTGAACGTGAGCGATTCTGCAGACATTCAGCTAAAGCTTTTTTCAATTTACCCACTGGTGGTAAGTGCTTTAACTAAACAAACATTTTGAAGTGAACTGCTTACTGTTTTCTCTAATACTGTCATCTTCTTTTAACAACCCCGGGAAGGACCCATGAATAATTCAAGAGCAAGTAGATGACTTTAATTGAGCTGTTGATCACGAACATCATAGTGACTAACTTTAAAGTTTTGGTTCTGGGGTCAGTACTAATGTCTGGAAAACCAAATTTTAACTCTGGGGTCAGCTTAGACTAAACGTTGCTCAGAAGTGCTCAGCGTACACGTTTATCGGTACTGATACTAATACCAAAACTAATAACCCACTTAGCGTTCATCAATCAGAGGCCTCATGGAACACTATATTTATCTTAAAAAGCACAGCGTTGGTCAAAAGTACTGAGACAAAAATGAAATTCAATATTTTAATGACATTCTCAAATTTTGTACTATAATAACAATCAAGATGATAAATCTATAGTATTATTTTATGCATTGTGTTACTTATTGCTATACAATAATAAGTGTTTAGTAAGTTCTTTATTCTACAAAACCTGCTGGATCTGGCTGGACATAGAGTAAAAAACACATCTGCAGTACTCTGGTGTCACTCGCTCAATTCATGGCTACTTGATTTCTTTGTGAAAATCATTTACAGGAGATGGTTCTTCACAGCTATCGCCCTTTTCACCATTGTCCAAAAGTTCTCTATCAGGAAACTATTTTTTGCCAGTTTTTCAGTTAATTAGCACAACTCCTCAGCCAGATATGCTAGAACTAATTAGTAACATCAATTATTTTGTGCACAGGGAGAACTATAATATGTGGCATCTTAATACTTTCGACCACCACTGTATAAGGCAAAACAAGCATGGACTAAAAACCAATCCCTGGGGAACTCTGGTAGTTAATCTGTGAGGTAATGAAACTGAACTATGTTGTGTAATACAGGGCAATTAATAACATCAATGTGTTGAGTTTGCATATCCCAATTGCCTGGAACCATACAGTAAGTTAAAATGGGGCTAAAAAGTGGACTAAATTAAAATAAATAAATCTGTGTGTAGAGCAAGAAATGGCGGAGTTCAGAAGCAGTAGCCAATGCTCTAAAATTCGCCTAGTCTCAATTTTCTTTCTCATGTTTTATGTATTTGTGAGAGTGTTGTTCCAATGCCTATATCATTGAGCATAGAGACAAGGATCTGGTGGTTAACCATATAAGAAGCACCTGAAAAGTGGAGCAGTTGGCACTCTATTGTGGCTAATGCTTTGGGCTACAGAGTGGAAAAGTTGCAAGATTAAATGCCACCACTCCCAAGTTGCCACTGTTGCAGTAGGTCCTTAAGGCATGACCCCTAACCTTAGCTACTCTCACGCATCCTGTCTCAATTGTAAACTCTTTGGATAAAAGTGTCGGCTAATTGAGGTACAGTACAGATAAATAAGAAAAATGTTGTATCCAAATGGTTATCATCGAACAGGGGTGTATTAGGAGTTATATATCTAGAAAAAATTCTATTTATAACTATATTTTTATATAGTTATAATGTACCTGTTTTAGAAAAGCACGTAAAATGCAGATGGCAATGAAAAGGGAACAGGTCTGACGACAGAAGCACACAGACCACAGTGTGTTCATCACAGCGGTCACACACTCTGACAGACTGTGTATATATAACACAGTAATAAATGGAAAAGCACTGAATCATATTTGCGTGCTCCACTACATACTATATTATTAAAATACCCATTGTAAAATATGAACAAATCAACTTGGACTATTTTATATCAACAATAAAGCTGTTCTAAGAAACTATTCAGGCTGTAGATTTATTCCTGCACGCATATGTCAGGCGTACAAGCTAAACAGAACAGGTGCACAGGACAGCCTGAAGCAAACAGCGTTTATAAGGGCACACATCTGTTTTTATTTAAACGCTTCCTATATTTTTAAAAAGGTGCATTATTAATCTTTTAAGAATGAAATAATGAACTGACTACCTAAAGAATATAAATGATTGAAAACTACAGTGAAGCTAATTGCAACCCTGTCCAATAATTTAATATAAAAACACTTTACATAATATTAGAAAAGTATTGTTGGCACGGTGGCTTAGTGGTTAGCACTGTGTCCTTGCACCTCCAGGGTTTGGGTTCGATTCCCGCCTCAGGGCTGTATGCATGGAGTTTGCTTGGTGGGTTTCCTCTGGGTACTCCGGTTTCCTCCCACAGTCTAAACACATGCAGATTAAGCTAACTGCTATTCCCAAATTGCCTGTAGTGTGTGAATGAGTGTGAGTGTGTGTACAGTACATGCCTTGCGTCCTACATTAAGTCTCCTCCAAGTCCCCGTAACCATGTATACAGGATAAAGCGGTAGAGACGATGACTGAGTGTCTTAGCAGTGTCTGAGCATTCAGGCAATAACATTATTATTATGTAGATATAATATTATTTTAAAAAACTGATCGGGTTATATTGATGAGATGACACTTTTCACATCATCGCAGTCTCTTTGTGCTTTTAGAGTACAGCTTGCACAAAAGGCCGAACTGCAAACTTAAGGGCGTTCTAGATTTAAAAAAAAATCATGTGCAAACAGCTAATCTCCACAGTACTCGGAAGATCGGTTCCGTACATCATAAACGATATTCATCATTTTAATGTTGAAAGTAAACACTCCCTTCTTCACTGAGCCTGAAAATTAGTAATGGCAATAAATCTTTAAAAGACTTTAGCAAACGTTTCATCCAAGGAAACATATAAAGAGATAATATTCCCATATAAAACACAAAAGCCCATTTCTCTTTTTCTCACACTATAAGCTCTGGTGAAAGACTGCTATGACCTTGTACATCAAAAACATATATTGTTTATATCATTTATAGTATATATTACATATATACTAATTGTTATAAATATAAAATCTGTATTAAAATAAACCAATTTCTATGCAAAATAAAATTAAATATGGCTATGTGTGTGTGTTTTTCATTTATATTAAACACTATCAGCACAGTGTAAAATTCTTGCCTTACTACGAAGACTTGCCGAAATATGCATCATGATTTTTCTCCATGGGAATTGAGATCACGATGCCAATACATTTTTTTTTTTATAATAATAAATAAAATTAACTAATAAATAGATAAATAAATAAATAAAAAATTTTTGCACACTCTTCCAACTACAGTACTTCATGCATTAGTCTGTATAATTATTATTTTTAATAGCATTGTGTACATGTCATGGAATTTGTTGGACAGTCAACAAACTCCATTGTAATTAAATACATAGTTTACAGTATTGAATTTATTGTCGTCAACGGTTTGATTGCTCACACTTAACATACTTCTAGTATAATTCTCTGAGCTTTTGCTCTGATCTTAGAGTCTATGTGTAACAGCCAAAATTAACATGTCAGGTTTATTTAACTAATACAGTAAGTTATATCACAGTTATAGCTGTACATGCCTGGTTTCAATCAGACAGTAGTATATATTTAATTTTTTTTAGTTTGTGTATATGCGTGTACGAGACATTTATTATATGTTGATAAAAATAATAACGATATAAACTAACGTATAAAAATCATTTTCAATTCACTCAGCTGCAGTAACTGAGATAGTAAGCATATAATAATAATAGTAATAATAATAATTGGAGCCCAGAGCACTACAATGATGTGTAATCAGAACACGGTTCTGCATGGCTGAAGAGCAGTGCACTGTCGCAGCTATGAACTCGGTAATATCTTTCACAGCCTTCGGGTACAAATGTTATCTTCACGTGCGTTATGAACACAGCTGATAGCTGTCTGCAAAGGAAATAAACCGGTCTAGCTTGAAATTTAATCAGCGTCTTTTACAGCTCCATTAGTCTGAAACAGCAGTAACTTGTCCGTCTTCACAGCGTCTGACCTCCTGCGTTACCCACAACCCACGCTGTGATATGTCGCTGCTCAATATCACAAACAAAACAAACAACAAAAACAAAAAACGATACGTCTGAAAAGGGAAATGTCTGAAAACATCACAGGTCAGTATCACCGGGGCACGTAGGAGTTTGAGGGATAATTAGAAGTAAATGTTAGGAAAATGTCTGAGAACATTGATGTCTCTGAGAACAATGGAAGGATGTTTAGTCAAAGGTTCTGAGGATGTGTAAATGAGTGAATTCATATTTTGCTAGATTTTATTGTTTGTCTTAATTTTACTGCACCTTACTTTTACATTATATATATATTTATATAATGGAGTAAAATATGTGGGGTTTGTTGCACACTACCTTAAAAAAGTTTGGACACATCTTCTAATTCCATGCTCTGTACTAAATACTGACTGATGCACATGGCCATTCATATGGTAGCAGTGGCAGCTGGTGGGGCCTTAAGCAAGGGTTTTAACCCTATAACCTGACCCTGTGATGGCTGGCCCTGTGACCCTAAATGGGATATATATATTTCACTGTGCTGTAACATACCCTACCTGTCAAACGTTTTGACACAGGTTCTAACCTCCATGGTCTTTCCTGATTATTACCTCTACACTATAAAACAATACTGTCGGTATCTAAAATACGCAATAATCTCTTTTGAACGGTTGATATTGAGATGTATCAGCTACTTATGCTCTGTAAATCCTTCATACGGCTCTAATCTGAGGTGCTGTATTGACTAATTGGTGATTTCGGAGGCTGGTAACTCTAAATGAAGTTCTCCTCTGCAGCAGAGGTACGTTTTGGTCTTGGTTTCCTGGGAAGGTCTTCATGAGAGCCAGTTTCCTCATGGTACTTGATGGGTTTTGTAAATGCACTTGACACAATATTGTTCTTGGAAGAACTATTCCAGCTGAATAAAGCTGACCTTCATGCTTCAATTTTTTTTTAACCTTTACCAAATGCCATATGTGTTATTTTATAGTTTTATCTTCTTACCATGGCACCTGGAAGTAGGTGAGGTATACAGTATTAGGCAGTAAGTGAACATTTTGTCCCTGAAGTTGATGTGTTGGAGGCAGAAGAAATGGGCAAGCATAATGATTTAAACCACTATAACAAGGGCGACTTTGGACAGTTGTGATGGATAGACGCCTGGATAACTCCACAACCGCAGCTCTTTTGGGATGTGCTTGGTCTGGAATGATCAGGACCTATCAAATGTGATGAGACGAGGAAAAAAACGTCGGACTGGCGACAGGGTCATGGACGCTCACTGATACACGTCGGGAGTGAAGTGTCTTGTGTAGTCCGATCCAATAGAATAACAACCATAGCTCAAACTGCTGAAAAAGTCTATTCTGTTTGTGATAGAACGGTGTCAGAACACACAGTGTATCGCAGTTTGTTGTGAGTGTGGGGCTGCGACGCCGCAGATCGGTCATTTAAAAATTTTTATAAAGTATATTATGAGAACCTGACCTGTTTTTTTATATTAATACTTTAAAATAAATTCCATCATAGTTCATGCATGCTGTTTGTTATTTGCGTTATTACCTGACGGTGAAGTCGTAGGAGCATGACGCCAACACGGTCTTGTAAAATGGGGAGAACTGCAAAAGAGGAAATGAATAAGACAGCTGAATGAATGAATACACTGCTGTATAAACATAACATAATGCTATAAATGCAATGACCTTCCATATTCACCGATGTGCTCTGTTATCAGTTACTGACTATGACCAACCGCCCCTCTATCACCAGTGAGCAGGTACGGTATTATATACCAGTCCATAACGGCAATAATTACAATAATAGTTTCTATTTAACAGCAAAATTACCAACAAGCATTGTTAGAAAGCAGTAATCCATATGTAAATTTAAATCCTTAATGAGCGAATCAGAGAAAACAATAGCAAGAAAAACCTCCCCGAGATGACTTCCGTCTTCAGCTGCGTGTCCTCAATGCGTTCTTTATTTTTTTAGAACTTCCCATTCTTCTAAAAGTTTCACTTCGGGTTTCGTGCCGAATGTTTAACTCTTTCAATCTGCACGATTCGCCCTCTATCAAATTATTGATTGCTTTTTAGATGTGTATAACGATTAAAGCATGATGCTGAGTTAGTACTAAACACTAAAACACTATATCCCATATCAAGGTTTATAACTAACACTAACACCACAGATCAAGTAACTGCACAACAGAAACTAAATTTCACTTCTTTTAGTCGCTCATTAAAGCCGCTCTGAGGAGCGCTGATAGGAGGCTTCTAATGCAGATATAGGATATCTACAGTATAGTGGCTGGCGGACTAAAGTAACACGCTGACGACTTCGAACTGAAGAGCTCAGACAACTAGAGGGACCTATTGATTACTCTGGCCTCTCACGTCCAGCCTTTCTCATTTTACTGACGGATAGTTCATTTACTAATCAGCTCAATAATCAGCTACTGTTCCAGGGGCGTTCAATTCAAACCGGGACTTGTGATGAAATTTCTTGTGAATGTAGGCGTAAAACCGAGGATTTTAAAGAAGGCACTGCTTCCGTGAATGACGATCCAGGCCGAGGCGGCTCGGAGTTATTCCTCAGATTACTCGTCTCTAACAGTGTGTTTCTCTTATACCACGGCAATAATTGTGACAATAATTTATTTGTTAAAAACACACAAAGTTACCTTTACTCTCCGGATAGCGTATGAATGGCCCAGCATTTGAGCTACAGGCTGGCGGACATTGCGCAGATCCCACACGCACACGCTGCAGTCTACGGCGCCCGTCGCCAACACATTCTGTTAAAACAGGACACTTTAAAAAGTATATATTGACTAAATTTAATGTCAGAAAGGGTTAGAAATAGAACACACTACCAAACATTACAAGTGTATATTTTGTAGCATAAAACAATACAAATAAACTGCTAAACTGTTTAATAAATCTATAACATAATGATTATTATATTTAAGAAATAAACTATTGATATTTGACATAATACAAAAAATGCAAGGATTCTAGGACTGATATCACGGGATAATGGATGAATAAAGAATGATCAAATAAATTAGATTTCAATTAGAAAGAGTTAATTTATTCATTGAGACCTGAGCCTTTTTAAATATTAACTTATACATCAAAGTGTTTTATTCCCGGTATATGTGCTATTTTCATGTCTTGTGTTTTTACTTGGCTTGTGTTATGAATCCAGTATAATGTGAACCCTGGTGTGTTTTCCTCCAACATGAAAGAATAATTGAATTGTGTTCGTTACTGAGGTCACCTGGTCATATTTGCACCAATCACAGCTAAGGATCTCGGCTTTGTGCGCCGGAATGGCCAGTCGACACGAGCCGGCTTTCACGTCCCAAACTCTCAATGTGCCGTCCCCTGCAAACATAGACGACTGAGTATTATTAAAGTAATAAAACGTTATTTCACGTAAAACATACAAGAGATTATAAGTCGATTAGCGAAGAAGCTCCCAAAAAGCATCCCTGCAACATAAGCTGAGAACTGCTTATACACTTGGATATAAAGTCACAAAGCCACACCGTGATCTATGAATCATCCAAGCATAAAAAACATCTAACTTGAGGCATGAACCAGTAAAACAGATGCAGATGATCAGGCTGATGATTATTATACTGGTACTGAGTAGATGCAGTAATACAAGGTTTTTCATAAACGACCAGTTTTTAAATTAGATCTTAAGGCACATTGCAGCCTGTAACAGGAAGGCATTTGATTTCATTTATTATGAAGAAATAAGGAGGGATCAAGATTTCCGTGCAGTAGTGTCATCAAACTCCATCACAGGGTTCAAACAGACCTACAAATATCAGTGTAAACATAGGTGTTACCCAATAAACATAGGTGTTACATAGGTGACACCAATAAACATTTTTTTTCCTTTCCTCCCGGTAAATTAATCAAAGCAACTGTAACCAAGACAAAGCAATTTCCCTCTGGGATTTGAATCTTGAAACCTGGAAGTCCTGCGAGGAATATGGAAACTAAGCTACAACACCGAAACATAGAAAAATTCAGCTCAGAAATGCAACTAATACTATGATGAAACTTTGAATACGTGCGAGTGTATGAACGGACAAACTAATCAGTCGATAACCAATTAAAGGGCAGGGGCGGAGACAAGACACAAATCAAAAAAAAAACTAAGAAGAACCGAACATGAACAACATGCACCATTGCTGTGGACACTATAGCAGAAAACGTGTCACTATACAAATCATAGCAAGTGCAGAAACTACAGTACATGAGTTAAAATAAAAAACTGAACTTAGGCATGAATAGTTGAGTGCATGATGATTCAGCCCCAACAGCTTACATACCGCTACAATAGTGGCTCTAAACATTTATTATCCATCTCGTACCGTTAATCTTGCAGCTCCAGGGCAAAACTAAAGAAGCACATTTTGAGTCTTAATTGTCTGTCTGACTGTGATTTTTTTTTTTCAGCTGAACTGCTTTTTATAAACAGGACGCTTCAATCAGCAAATTGTTGTCCTGCCAACTTCTCCTGCCGTTTCAGCCTGCACTAATTCTGTAATTGCTGTGTATACACTAGTACAGCAAACGCAAACCGTATCCAAAGCTCAGAGAAATTCCCTCTTCGATCGTTCTGCAGAAACCTGTGGACTGTGACGCTCATTACAAGGAGCACGTACTGTAGCCATGAATGGAAGAACGGCAGAACTGCCAAGACGATGCGTCAGTGTGCGACTTTCAACAAGCATCTCTCTCTCTTTCTGCATAAAGCCATCTATGACCTTCATTCACATAAGAAAAAAACCCTAAAAGGAGGGAACTGCCTCATAAGGCTCTGTAATTCAACACTACATTTAACATTCTCTAGTCAGCAGTAAGTGAGTTGTGGGCTGGACATTCATCGTATAGCACACGTGTCCGTGGAGACCTGCAACTTCAGCACCTTTTATACCAGTGAAAAACACTCTTGAGCTGACTTAAAAAAAAAAGAAGCATCATTCTAGTGGCATTGATTATTGTACATATGCTCTGAGTTAAAGTCTGTGTATCGATGAACTCATCAAGCATTTTTTACTGCTATCCAAGTCTGAAGTCTTAAATCCAGTTCTTCAGGTCAAAGTTTTCTTCTGCGTATCTCAAACATCAAACAGTGCAGGCGGTCTTCACACACATCTAATCTAATCCGTTCAGCAATAGTGGGGTATGATACAGATTTGTGCTGGTGTAGGAGTTATGAACAATGAACTTCTCAATCCTAATGAAGGAGATGTGGCCAGTGTAGCTGTCAATCCCAGTTAAGGAGGTGTGGCCTGTCTGCCTGACAGTCACACGAAAGGAGGCGTGCTATGTCTGACTGCCAGTGTCAGAGAAAGAAGTGTGGTCTGTTTGTTTGTCAATCACACTGAAGGAGGTGCGGCCTGTCTGCCTGGCAGTTAATTTAGGAGGTGTGGCCTGTTTGTCTGTTAGTCACACTGAAGGAGGTGTGGCCTGTCTGCCTATCAGTGTCAATGAAGGAGGTGTGGCCTGTTTGTCTATCAATCACACTGAAGGAGGAGTGGCCTATCTGCCTATCGTTGTAATGAAGGTGGTGTGGCCTGTTTGCCTATGAGTCACACTGAAGGATGTGTGGCCTATCTGCCTATAAGTGTCAATAAAGGAGGAGTGGCCTGTTTGTCTGTCAGTCAGACTAAATAAGGTGTGGCCAGTCTGTCTGTCAATCACACTAAAGGAAGTGTGGACTCAGTCTTAATGAAGAAGGTGCAGCCTGTTTGTCTGTCAGTCACACAGAAGGAGGTGTGGCCTGTCTGCTTGTCAGTGTTAGAAAAGGAGGTGTGGCCTGTCTGTCTTTAAGTCACAGGGAATGTGGTGTGGTCTGTCTGACAGTCAGTGCCAGAAAAAGAGGTATAGACTGTCTGCCCATCAATCACACTAAAGAAGGTGTGGTCCGTGTGCTTGTCAGTTTCAGAGAAGGAGGTGTGGCCTGTATGCTTAGCAAATCACAGGAAAGGAGGTGTGGCCTCTCTGCCTGTCAGTCACAGAGAAGGAGGTGTGGTCTGTATGCTTAGCAATCACAGGAAAGGAGGTGTGGCCTCTCGGCCTGTCAGTCAGGTGTGGTTTGTCTGTCGGTCAACCTGTCAGTCAGGTGTGGTTTGTCTGTCGGTCAATGCAGAGAAGGAGGTGTGGTCTGTCTGACAGTCAATGCAGAGAAGGAGGTGTGGCCTGTCCGCCTATCAATCACACTAAAGGAGCTGTGGTCTGTCTGCTTGTCAGTGCCAGAGAAGGAGATGTGGCCTGTTTGCCTGTCAGTCACACTAAGAGAGGCATCTGTCTGTCTGCCTGTCAATCACACTGAAAGAGGTGTGGCCTGGCTGCCTGACAGCCGAGGTGAAGAATGTGTGTGCTTTGTCCCGTAGTATTATCTTGTGTTTAGCACCACACTTATCATCTTAAAGCAACTCAGATTTTAGTATAGTCATCATACTCTAAATCAAAATTAATGTACAATGTTGAAGAAACAATGCAATACAATAAAACGGACCCTCATTTTGTACCATCGAAACAGCTTTCATTTTAAAGGCAATTTCTAAGCACGTCAGTCATGAGTCTCTTAAACCTTTGATGCTTACATGACAATCGTTCACCTCTCTGCATACTAAACAAGTCTCTGCATTGTGAAGCTAAATACAGAGCAACCAAAATATTATTCTTATTGACAATTCAATAACTCGCTACTTAAATAAATGGCCTCAATTTACTTAACTACGGCTCGGGAGGCTTTTATGCAGACGGTATGCACGATAAGTCGCAGTCGATCAGAAAGCCGCAGTGCTGAGGCCGAGCCAAATGAATGCTTGGACAAAATTAAAACTTGGAATATCATGTTTGTCCAAACGGACAGCTTGATTCAGCCTGGAGCGGTTCACACATTCTCATTAGAAGGACATGAAACATCTGTTTCTTGAGCTATACTGCAATCATTGTAAAGTCAACTGCAGAGAGACTAAAAGACCAACAGAAAAAAATAAAAGTTCTGAAGATGAATTGGCATTTCGTTCAGGGTGTAGCGTCTAGTTAAAACCTTTGATTTGCAACCCGCTCTACGTGCTGCTGACTTTAATTGCGGCTAAATGGATCTCTCATCGAGACTGCTGGCAGACTAAGCTTTTGCTTTTAAAGCTTTCATGGCGTGGCTGCCAGCCGAGCCTGAGGAAGCCCGTATCCGCAGTGTGCGACAGAAAAAAAAAAAAAGCAGGATTGCTGATAAGCTTTAATCTTGTAGTACCCCTATTGTTTCTCTCTGCAGCTTTTCAAAGCAAACCTTCACTGTAAATGACGTCACTAATCAGCAGCGTTACACGGTGCTGCCGTAAGGAAAAAAAAAAAGTGGGAAAGAAGCTCAAGAAGACAGCTGAGTAGTAAAAACAAGCTTTCAAGTATTTTTCTCTCAAATGTGTTAGAACTTTCTAATATTAAAATAGTAAATCTATATACCATTATTATTTATGAGTTTACAAAAAAAAAAAAAAAAAACCTAACATATATAAAAAGACCCTTAATAATGGTGCTAATTAGTAAACTGCATATATCACATTATGACATCATGCTCAAAGCAGGAAGAGTTTTCTAATCAGTTTTAAAATTTCTAATCAAAATGTTAGCTTGAAAGAGATCTCTGAGAAACTTCCGGAAGAGTAAGAAAAATAAAAGCTGGGCACATGTATGCAAGACTATACATCAATTATACAACAGGTAGTTCCGACTGAGTGCCGATAATAGACAGTAACAGCACTGGGACGTTGAACTCTATGTATCACTTCGGCAAATGAGTGCTCAAAAAAATTGTTGATCACACTAATTATCGGTCGCAGCATGAGTGAATGTAGGTCTGCAGTACTGGAACGAGCGAAATCCAAAAATCCCACATTCAGAAACAGATCTGATAACGTTATGTCATCTCAAACAACACTCGTTACGAATTGCCATCCTTGCTGTTCTGCTCAAAGCTAACGTGAACTACAAAGCTAACTAGCTTCCAACACAAGGCTGAATCTCAAATTCCTCTTTAACTTCTGATCAAGTCAAGTCAAGTCTGCTTCATTGTCACTTCAACCATATACAGTTCAGTACACAGTGAAACGAAGAACCAAGGTGCTACATACAACATACATTTACAACATAAATTAACAAAAGACTAACCCGCTAACTTAGAGCCCTAATTAGCCGGCTAGCTAATCTGAGACAAGACAGATTGACATTTAAGTTAACAGCTAACTATCTACGTTTTTATACAAAAGAGACAACATAACATGCACGCGCAACTACTTAGGCACTACTTAGTGTATGGAATAAGGGATTGTACACCCTGCACTGCGCACTAGCTTTTCATTTGAAGCTATTTGGGATTCGACCCCAGAACCCGGAAGCTAGCTGATATTCTAAATCGGAGTAAGTGGAAATAGAAAGTAAATCTTGTTTGTTTCTCAGGACTTTTGTCAATTTAAGTGAATTCTATTCATAGCTTGTTTACAAAACAACTGAAGTAGATCAAAGTGCTGTACAATGATAAGAAAAAAAAATTTGATAAAACAACCAGGATTAAATGACATAAATGATAGCGGCTAAAGTTAAACTTAACTATGTAAAAAGTAAATACAATCATTTAATCACAAGTAATAAAAACAGTAATCAAATGAAATCATAACATATTTATCAAAATAATTCACCACGTCGTCTATGGTTTACTCTCCTCACCATTCGGCTACGTGGGGATTTAAAACTATTTTTCACCTGTTAATCACACTAACTGTCAGTCGCCAGGTCCACCAGTCGTGGTTAGTTAGTTCTACCAGTTGTGGTAGAAGTGTGTGTGAGCAAACTTAACAAACAAATCATAATCTGTTGATAATAAATGGCGTTTGTGGAACTGTTGTATAAAAGCAATATCGCACTCGGGAACGTGCCGTTGTACTGAATATCAGCACGGCTGTGATGCCCTCATGTTTACGACAGCGGTGCTGACGTTTAATACAGTAGCACGATTTCAAGTGTGTTTTTGATTCATTATTAATCAATTCGATCACTTATTTACAGCAAATACTGAAGATGACACGGACACATATTGGGGAGGTCACAGAAAGCCGAAAACAACCCTGTACTCTGTAAAAACAACCTTTAACCTGTCCCTGACTGTTACTACTGAACATTACGTTTATATGACCAGGAATCATCCTGATGTAAACACACCCCGATGGGGGTTACACTCCTCCAGCCGGAGGTGTGAACTAAAACCACCGGCTCTCAGTCTCTTCCATCACCGAGTAAAGGACAGAAAGTAATTTCATGGTAGTGCATATGATAAGTGGCTTACAATTAATGTGTGCGAATGGGTGTTCGATGTACCAAGACCCAATTTTAATGCATATTAATGGGGAAATGTGGTTTCAAACTTGGGTTGGTTAAGCACATGAAGTACATTGCTGGTCGCGTGTGATTACAGTCTGTTTAGTGAGTTAATTTATCTATTTGATAAGTCATTTATAAACATGTCATCACAGCAACAGTAACCAATCTCAGACGTCAGTAAGCTCATGTATGCAAAAAAAAAAAAAAAAAAAAGGTGGGGGTGGGGGCAGATATATGTTTGTAAAAATCTCTGGGACACATGAATGAGTCGAACCTGAGAGCTGAGTCTAAAAGGCTGTATTTTGTGCCAACATTACATTTCAGTAGTTTATATTTTTGTTTTTATTTGATATTGTGGGTGTGAGTGTATATTCATTATGTCACACCACTTTTTTTTTTCATTTTATTGCAGACACAAATAACTGATATTTCACGAGTAAAACACAACATGAACTTGTGTATACAAGTATACTGTACAAGAACCTGGCTTTGCAACATGAGGGTGAGTCAATCTGGCTGTAAAATGTATTTGAATTATCTTTCAGAAAAGACAAAGGCGTCATTTTTCGACATAAACTCCTTCAGAGAAAAAGTCAGATGGAGCGAGATCAGGACTATAGGGAGGACGCTTTAACGCCTAAGAGTGTCGACAGTGTGGGTAGAAGTGTGCAGACGTGCGACGTCAAGCGAGATCACGACGCCCTTGAATAGCAGTCCTTAGTGATGGGTCGTTCATGAACGATTCGTTCTTTTTGAACGAGTCTTTAACGTGACTCAGAAGAACGAGTAGTCTCGGAGAGTGATTTGTTCATTTTCTACTGGGCGCGCTTGCATCGCAAATCATCGCAAAACCTCCGTAGGTTACTGTGGGTACAGGAAACAGAAATAAGTAGTCACCTTTGAGTCTTTGGTCCGAGTTGTTTGTTCTTTTGTCACGTGACTCCCATAGACACTATACAGTGCAATAGATTCAAAAGAACGAACGACTCGGACTAGAAGATATGAGAGGTGAGCTGCATTGTAAGATCTTCATTACTGGAATTATAGCCAGAATTTGTGTATGTAAACAAATGTATGGGTCCGTTTATTGAAAATGTGACATTTTATTTCATTTCTGATCGAAAGAATGAAATGAACTAAATGACTCAAAAAAAGATCCGTTCCTTTTGATGAACGTGATACAAAGAACCGAGTCACTAAAATGATTCAAACTTCCCATCACTAGTGTTCTTCTGCGTTTAATCCGTATTTTAGTCTTCAGCTCTTCGATAAGCGTCTCGCTATAACGAGCACTGTTGATTGTTGAACCTTTTTCTTGATAATGTTCCACGTCTGGTTCTTGAGAATCCCAGAAAACTGTAAGCGTTGATGGATTTTCCAGCAGATGGTTGACTTTTGAACGTTTTCTCGGTCAAATCCCACCTGTATATTACAATTTATATCATTGTTCAATAGTGCTGGAGATGTTTTTCGTTCTTCTTATATTCATTCTATTTTCACTCGCCGTATTCGTTTCAATATGATCTTACCTCATTGATGAAGAACGTGCTAAGACAAACACGAACTGGCACAAACCTCGGCAGCATTTTACCCACACACCCAATTAACAATGTGCTCCACGATAAAAGAAATGAGATATCCCGGCTTTATTGATCTATTAGAAAAACAAGATTATAAAATAATGCATGTTCCTCACACAGATAATGCAGAAATCAATGTTTATAGTCAATAAGATCCACCGGTATATAAAGAAGACACATTTCTCTGGTATAACTCAACATAAAACCCAGCTATAAAATACATTCCCATCAGCTTTCTTTAAAAATACCCATAAGACTTTTATCAATATAAATATTGATAAAAAGCAGTGTGATGGCATAAACTACGGGCTATGTTTGTAACCCTTGAGAAATGCTGTATCAGCAGAGGCACAAACACTTTTTCCACATGATCGAATTCAGCATTGTTGCAGCGTCGGAGCTCTCGTATCGATTTTCAGACATCTCTCATTACGCACGTGCTTCCAGCTTTAACGCTCCGATTTTAATAAGAAGGAAAAGGACTTTCCATCATCCCCATGACAGTGTGTAATATCACGGATAAATTCCCTCTGGATGATTTAAAAACAACAACAACAACAACAACAACAACAAAAGAAATTAAAGCAGTGTGCATCACAAATGACCATCGCCAGGTAAACTGAACAACACTGATCGCTAACTATATACCAGACTGGTGACAGCATCATGGATACCCAATGGTTACCCATGCCTACGGGAACCAAACACCAGCCCGTCTGGTCTGATCCCACAGGAAAGCCAACGGAGCACAAATCGCTAAGAAAAGTCTATGATAGAAAGGCACCAGAACACCCAGTGCACCACAGCCTGCTGCACATGTTGCCTAGGCCATTGACCTGGCCTTCAAATTCCCCAGAACCCAATCCAATCAAGCACCCAAGGGAGAAAACCTGAAAAACATGTCACATCCACAGACGTATGACCCAGCAACCTACAGCGCCCAAAGGATCCGCCACCAACGTCCTGGTGCCTGGCACCAGAGCGCATCGTCAGAGGTCCTGTGGAGCCACGCCGCGGCATAAGGAGACCTCAAAACCCAAGTGGTTTTATTGTTAATGGTTGTGATCAGAGTAAAAATTATCCACACACTTATACACTTAAAAGTTCTAATGCAATTATCTGCCAACTACCGTATGTGAAAGCAGTGCACTGCATAAAAACACACAGATACAGGCTCTGCAATTTTTGACTGCAATATGCGGTATTGCTAGTGCCAGGTGGGCCAGCCTGTGTATATCGATATCTCCTGGAATTTTAACACACTCAAAATGGTGCAATAAGAAAAAACATCCAGCGAGAAACAGTTCAGCAGACAGAAATGCCTTGTTGCGGAGAGCGATCAATGGAGAATGGACAAACCGTTTCGAACTGACGGAACGCCTACAGAGCCTCAGATAACCACTCTGTACAATTGTGCTGCGCACAAAAGCATCTCAGGACGCACAGAATGAAGAACGAAAAATCTAAAACACAGAGACCTTCAGCCATTAGGGCGATCACTATTCAGAGCTTTATTTCTGAAGCACAGTGGTGCAGGGTTGCTTTATTTGGAACACAGCCGCTGGGTGAAACAGTGAGGTATCCGGGCACAGGAGCTGCAGACTCGCAGTGTGAGCTGATAAGATCTGAAAAGAGCAGCTGGGAGAGCTGAAACAACTGCGGGACATGATGACAGAACCTCGCAATATACGTGCACGTACACACACTCACACAAATTAAAAGCTAAAACTGAATTAGAGATGACGAAGTTTTCGGCACTGAGAAACTCATCTAGTCCTGTACGCTTTCAGCATGAAATTCAGAATAACATCCAGTTCACAAAGAGTATATCAAATTGCTGCACTGCTATGTGGTTTGACCAATGTACTACACCGGGCAGAAGATTATTAACATAGCCATGAAAATCACAGCTCACACTTATGAAGCTACAGCCGGAACATCCAGGACATCCATCACAGCCTCACTGTCGTCTCATCACACATAGTGCTGTAGGCAAGGTCTAAAATGCTGCGTTGTACACTTTACATCATGTACTGTACCTCGCCTCACTATACTAAGGTTTCAGTAAAACGTCATTTGTCTTATGCTGTACAATACCTCACGTTGTGTAAATATGACAACAAATAACATTACTGCATTTGATTTTTTTCCAGTGCTGTTACTTAAGTAATTTTTAATTATAAATTAAATTAAAATAACTTTATCGTTATTCGTTATTTGACATCTACTGCACTATCAGCATCTTTGCCCGTGTAACAGCAGAGCTCAGTCAACCTCCCGTCACTCGTACTTTTTGTAGTACCAGTTGCCCAAGAAAGCAATAACATCACTCTGGCGCACATTCTCCCTCTGCTGGTCAAAACAGGGAACGTGTCCATACACTACAGTATGTTGAGCCTTCTTTTCAGCGACGATCAAGGACTATGTTAAAAATTTATTTATTGTTCTTTCATTGTTTTTGTCCCATATTAAAAGTCACATATTATACTATACAAATTTTAAACAAGTTTGTGTCCGAAAAAAAAACTCAGATCCTGCATTCTGGCATGCCTGATTTCCTTTCTGTTTCACTCCTTTTCCAACCATGCTGATTCAGTGTCTGAACCAGCCGGAACTCCTCTATGAGGAAGTGCATTTTCCCAGCAAATCAGAACACAGGAAATGACGGAAACCATGTTCGGAACCTTATCAAGCACTTCCAACCTACGTTCAGGCTTTTCCTAATCAAATTTCTGAAAAAATATATATATACATGTTCAATCCCTACTTCATAATGACATTCTAAATATTTAACGATATAAAAGTTAAAACACAACTAAAAGTTAAAGAAGGCTAGGTTAGCCTTTAGTGGTTAACCGCTACCCTAGCCTTATTCACTTTAAATCTTAAAAATGGTGCCCAAAAACAGCATAGCTGGGCAGAGCATGATGGGGATGAGCACTAGGGGAGGGTCTCTTGGTAAATGAGATCATAATAGGGGGAAAGCTAATTTGCCCATTTAACCGCAGCCAAGGCAAAAATGTAAAATGGTCATGGTGTTCATGTTTGTTTGTTTTTCCATGCAGTCTGGAAACCAGTCTGAATGTCTACAATGAATAAAATATGAATTTTATTTTCACAATAGGTCTCCTTTAATACATTTGAATCGACTCTTTTTGGAAGTGAATTGTACAAACACTGTATGATGTGCATGCTTCATGATAATTCAGACGACATTTAGTAAATTTTTGGCCAAAGTAGCATATAATAATGCATCGGACAGAGCAATATGTTCTAGGGACTCAAGCTACAGTATACTAGGATATACCAATATTATATGATCACGATGAACAGGTGTCGATTCGATTTGTACTGAGATTCTGTAAGCAACACGATTCAATATAAATTAAAATTTTTAAAAAGATATTTCGTTACAATTCTGTAAAACTTAAATTAAATTTAAAAAGTAAATAATAAAGTAACTCCAACCACACAGGATGCCTGCCAATGTGGGAATAGTTTATAGAGCGCCACCTGCAGGATTGTAGAAAGACAGCATAATTTTTCCACCTCAAATGCAAACATACTGTATATACATTAATATATACATCTCACCACTCCTCCTCAATTTTCATATGTACTATGCTTAATAAGCATGATTTAAAACAAACGATAGTTATATTACAAGAACAGCAGTGTAGTGTAGTTCTCATTCTTCAGTCATGCTTTTCTCTGTGTTTGAGTGAAGTGGCCCTACAGCAAGCTTCAAAACTCCAGTTCAACTAATCAGTAATGAAATTTATTACCATATATTTATGTTATTCAATTTGACTGATTTTGTTGATTAGTTGTTACAGCCCTTCTCTAAATTAGATGACTGTAATGCACTTTTGCACGAATGCCAATATATCCATTAAGTAATTCCTATTAGTCTAAAATACAGCAGACCAAGTCCATAAGTGCCAGAATAAAAGCTTAAACACATTAGTCCCATTCTATTTAACTGCTGTTGGTCTCCGGTTAATCTACACACTGAGTTTAACACTTTATTCAGCTTTGAGTCTAAAGCTGAAACTTCAGTGCAGTATACAGTACTGTTTGATTTACAATATCATCTGCCTGAAAATATTGAAATTAATCAGTGTTACACTTATCCACTTGTCTGACTTCGTTCCTAATGTTACACATGGCTATGATGAGAGGAAGTGGTACTGTATTTACATTAAGACTGTATGTTCCAATATTTTTGCTCACCTGAAAATCGCGTGCCCTGCTACAGAATGTGCCATGTTCTTAGCTGTTTATCAAGAAATGGAAGCGGACATTCTGATCTATCTTCTATATATCCATCATGTGCTTAATTACAGTCATATGCTTAAAATGGCTTGCATATTACTTTTATGGCAGAACATTAACTTGTATTGTCTATGAAATAAGACTCAAATTCAAATAAAAAATAAATTGCCTTGAAAAAGAAGCATTTTTCACTTCCTGATTTTTTTAATGATGATGATGAAATTGCATTTCGATTTCATTTATTAAGAGAAACAAAGGAGCTGTCCAAAACTACCTGCACCTATATGAAAACGTAATTGCCTCCAAATCAAATAAATTGTAATATTAATCCAATGTGACTGAATTAAAACAATTCTAAAAATAAAAAACGGGCCATAATTCCTCCAAAAAGAATTATTGAACGATCATTGCCAGTTATCGCAAACGCTGCCATCAATGGTGGCACAACCAGTTATTAGGTTTAGGTGCAATTACTTTTTCACATAGGGCCAGGTAGATTTGGACAGCTTTTTTCCCTTAAGAAATGAAACCATTATTTAAAAAATGCATTTTGTATTTATTCGGGTTATCTTTATGTAATAAAAAAAATAATTGACAAAGGAGGGGGGGAGTTAATGCACAGTTCTGTCTCCCTCTTTATGTATGTTCTACTCTCACTGTGTGTATATACAGTGTATGAAGATCTAGGTACTGTATTAGGGTCCATGAGGATTGTATAGACTGGAATTAACTATTGTGGTCCTTTTTGACCTCTCATGCATTAATTTATATCCATAAGCCCAGTAAGACAAAGTAAACTCACAGCCTGAAGACCAGGAAAAATGTACACAACGCCATAATGTCAAATGAGCTGGCACGTCCTGTACCTGATGCCGAGGCGAAGCAGGCTGGGATGTGTGGAGACCAGATGGTGCTGTACACGACTCCCTCATGCCCCTGAAGCGTACCCACGGACTGAGAGCGCTCGGGATCCCACTGTGGAAACGTACGTTTACTGCAAACACACTCCATATCGATCAGAGCTTTAAATACGTGTCATGTTTAACAAGTTAAAGTGAGATGATCCTGCGTTTAAATGTGCATTAGGTCAAAATACAGTATGTTAAGATTAGGTGTTGGTTAAGAAGGTGGAGCTTTTACTTTTTCAGCCCAACATGCTTTTCCTGATCAAAAATGAGGAAATAAAAACTCTTGTGCGAAATTCTATGAAATTTACTTTCACCCAGATAAGAATAGAATTTATTAAGGGAACAAAACTGTCCAAACCTGCCTGGCCCAATGTGAAAAAGTAATTGCCCCCCAAACCTAATAAGTGATTGTGCCACCCTTAACGGCAACAACTGCAATCAAGCGTTTGTGATGACTGTTTGTGAAGTCTTTCATTTCGCTGTAGAAGAATTTTGGCCCACTCTTTTTAGCAGAATTGTTTTAATTCAGCCACATTGGGGGGTTTTCGTGCATGAACAGCCTGCACAGTATCTCAATGGGTTTTAAGTCCAGACTCTGACATGGCCAATTTAAAACCTTCATTTTCTTTTTTTAAGCCATTCAGAGGTCTTTGTGCCATCTTTGAGATGCTATCTTTGTGTAATATTTAAATATTTTGATGATCTGAATCATTCAAGTGTGATTTAAAAAAAATCTGATGCTTTTTCACAGCACTGTAAAATAATATAACAGAATAAATGTTGATTTAATAAGTATTCAATTTGCCATTTTTAACTTAAAAAATGACTTGATTTTCTTTTAAAATCTTTATAATACAGCTCTCATGTAGAGTCACATGACAATCTCAGACTGAGCAGTTAATAGAATTTACAGATGTAATTGTTGCTCACATATTATAATGTTTAATGTGGAACGGTAATAGTGATTAATTCAACTGGAATAAATCCTAAGAAATTACAGCTGTTCAAGAACTTTTAACATACTGTAAGTCAGGACTTTTTCTCACCACTTTGGCTGTGTGATCCCAGGATCCTGACACCACCAGGTTCTCGGTCCGTGTCTGACTCCAATCCACTGAGTACACCTGAACACACAGTGTAACACTCACATGCTGCATTTTACTTCATACCAATGTCTTATTGACTCAGGGAGGGTCTTTTCTCACACATTTTATATTTTACAACAAACAACAATGATAACGATGGTAAAATATCGATACATGTACATTTTATATATGTATTATTAACAATATTAAGAATATGCACAGAAACAGACTATTAAAAGGTATTTCAGTGATCTGGGATGCTCTCAGGTATTTGAGAGCAAAACAATAAAATCTGATCATCTAAATATTTAAATATACCTTTAAACATGCAATTTGTGATTTTTTTGCAGTGCTCCTCAACCCATAATGACAATCTTTTTCCCCAATAAAAAAAATCCTACAGATCATGCTGACACACATCATGCAGGTCACTCATATTTAGAACTCTAACAAATAACCAAGTCATCATCATCATCATGTGCTTCACCTCTTGAGTGTGCTCCTTCAGCACACGGATAGGCCCTTGTGGGTTCGCTGTGTCCCAAATCTGCAGGGAGCCATCACCAGCTCCGGTCACCAGCACGTGTTCGTTGTTCTCACTCCACGTCACGTCAAACAGCCCATCGTTCCAGTCAAAGCTGTGCATCAGAAAGAGCACACAGAAAGGGGATAAGAACTCGGAAATAAATAAACAGAAATTGAAATACGTGTCCAGATCCTACCTTCTCATGAGCAAAATATCTGTTTCCCTCTGTTCCAGGACCAGCAGCGTTCCACATCCTGAAACGTACAGGGTAATATTAAACACTCAAAATTAACATTTTATGCAGTGTGGTTGTATTAGGAAGAAATTTTGCCCTAAATGTCAGGTATACTAATTTATGTATTGTAATTGATATGTGACGAAGGGGGCAAAACTTGCAATTCCTAGAATGACCACTGGGGCGAAAAGTGAGTCAATCTGCATAGACCCCCATGTTAAAATGTCTAGCTTTACAACAGATATAAATGTTTTTACAGCCTGTAACAAAAGCAAAAAACAAAACTGTAACTGTTGGGCTGTTAAAATTACATTAAGACATACAGTTCCTAATTATGCACAATTAGGGACATTGGAGAGCATTCAGTTTCACGAGAAGGCATGTACAGTAGGTTATGGATGATGGAGCTCAATCAAATGCAAAGTAACATTAACCATTTTGCATTTTACCGAAGCTAAAGATAAGCTCGCATGTGCTTTCTGAGGTAAATAGACGTGTTCCAACCAATAGGCAGGCTCTGTTCGCTCCGCCCATTTATGGATTAACTTGGATATAGGCGGAGTCAGCTCATGCCAAAACAGCTTCAAAAGCACTCGTTTTATACAGTCTAAGTGACCGTCAGTGAATTTCTGAGTAACAAGTTCGTTCGTTTTCATATTGGCCAACAATTTGCACTTGCTGCATTTTATTGTTGGTCTTATAAACTTAAAGAGAGCGAGAGAGAAAAGGAGCACTGATTAGGGAGACAGAAAACGCTGATAAGTGCGGCCTACAGAAGTTTTATTATGAGGTCGAGAGTATGACGTCAGCTGGCAACGACTGTTACCGACGTTCTGCGCATGCGTTAGTTACTTTGGTCTTAACAGCAGGCAGCTACGTATATAAAGGTGTATTTAATACCTGCTATGCCGTAATACTGTGCTGTAGCGCAGGCCAATGTGTTGGGGAGAAACGGGGACATTTCCACCGCATACCCGTGTCGAGCTGGACACCTGAAGCACTTCATCCTCCTTTTCCTTCACCATCAACTCCTACTAAAGCATTTCCAAATCAGATAATCCGCTATCTAACTAACCAGCACCTGTCCTCGGCCCCTAAATATAAATGTTCCTATGTATATTTTAAAAGATTCGCTTAATTACTTTATTTGAATTCAATCGAATCAGTCAGTGATAAACATATCTCAAGCTAACATCGCTGCTTCACATGTTCCTTATTTTGGTTCTTAGGAAGAGGGGGCGAATTATGAAAAAAAAAAAAAACTAATATCCCTACACATGCGCACTACGTAGAGTATAAAATAACAGATTGCGTAATGCACTACCTAGCAAAAAATGGGTGGTTTAGGATTCAGCCTTAAAAGGCTAGCTGTTATTGGTGGATAGGTACTTCCGTGGTCAGCATTAAGGACGTTCATTGGCTGAGGAGTTTGTCATAGTTTCTCTACCCAAATACGAAATTTATATCAGTGAAATGCATTCCTATGCATACATAACACGTACCTCTGTTAATATAGTACTCTAGTCTTACTTTACAGTTGTCATAGCAACTGATACTATCAAGTATAAAAATGCTAGAAAAAATGGTGGATGTTCTCACTCACTCTCACATTGTCTATACCGCTTTATCCTGTATACAAGGTCGTAGGGGTCCTGGAGCCTATCCCAGGCAGGGTACACCCTGGACAGGGTGCCAATCCATTTCAGGGCACACACTTATACATTTCAGGGAACACCAATTAGCCTAATCTGCATGTCTTTCAACTGTGGGTGGAAACCCACCAAGCATGGGGAGAACATGCAAACTCCATGCACATAAGGTGGGACTCAAACTCTGACCCTGAAGGTACCGAGGTGACTGATAACGACTAAGTCACCTTGCCGCCACACATAATTCAAGTGCATTATATAAGTGATAAAAAAATGTCAGTGCCTTATGGCTTTGACTCCGTCATTAAAGCTGTTAAATAAGTGCCAAGATTAATTTTTTCTTTTCTTTCTTGATTCAGAATGGAATTATTTACTCAAACACTCAAAAAAAGTTAATGAAAGTGTAAGGCAAGATATGTAATATGTCGTTTTAACCACTGTGTGGCGCCATTGCTCTTACAATATTCAGCTAATATACAGAGTGGGCCAAAAGTTACTTCATTATCTGCTTCACCTTCACAATCACGTTTTAGATATAAAACATATTATTATCAAGAAGGTGGGCTCTTTGAGCACTTGAGAGATTAAGTGTTCAATGTAAAATGTCTAATATGTAATTATAATATATGTAAATAAAAGTTAAAATTTCTAATAAATGAAAAATATTTGTGTTAACTCTAACCACACTTTTGGCCCACCCTGTATATAGTATATATGTAAAAAAAAAAAAAAAATTTTTTTATATATATTGTAATTATATAGACATTTCGGTGAACTTCTTAGAGAAGTTCTTCTTCTTTGTCATTTAATGACGGATGGAATCCAGGAGATCCATCTTTTTAAAGCTGGTTTTCCAGACCAGCCTTTCTTAAAAATATCTAATGGGTCCTTCTGTGATCTAGTCTTGTGTTGTCCTGTGTCTTGAACTGTTCATTTGCTTTATCTGCTACTTCCAGACACTCCTTTTTCTTGACACGTTTCCTCTTAGGACCGCTCTGCACCTTTCCGCCACTTATAGATCGTTGTTTCCCTCATCTTCTCAGTCTTTCAAAGCCAACTTTCCAGCCCAGTCTTCAATTTGTACCCGGTACAGTGACTGCAGCTCCAGTCTACTCTGAGGAAGTTGGCGCTTTTGAGCCACAAGGTCGTCACAAGGTGGTGACAAGGTGATAATGCTAATGCTAGCTCAGATATGTGCTCAGTTACAGTACATACGGTGTTCAGAACAGGGGGGAAAAATTAAACAATTTAAAATATAAGGGATAAGGGTGTGATTTAAAGTATAATTAAAGTCCCAGAATGCAGTTGCGAAGAGATTTGGCCCGATCAGTTAGAGATCTTAATAAGATGATGGTATCATTGATTGTGATATTAGTTTAAAACTCAAAACTATGGATGCTGATCTGTTTGAGTGAAATGTGCACATGATGAACTGAAAGAATTGAACAGACTGACGGAATAAAGCGCCGCTGCATCGCTCTCCTGATGCAGACATGATGCGAGGTCAAAAACTCAGTGACAATTCTGAAGATCAACATACTGTAGAAGTCATTTCTCGTTTTTTTTTTGTTGCATGGTGGAGAGAACGTTGTAAACCCAGCAGGACTTTCTCACACCGGTATTTTCAGTGGAGCGTGACGTGACGATCACGTGTCTCCCTCTTTCTGATATACGGCGGCCTCTTCAAAGCCGTGGGCCCGAGAAGCAGCCTTCTAAAGCAGATAAGCGTCGGATTTACGGCCCCGCTCCGTTCCCATGCGTGTCTGCGGTCTGCAGCCGCCGTCTGCCCTAATCCCTATTCACTTGGAAATGCTGATACTTTTCCCTTTTAGGAATGTAAGGACGGGGTTTAATGGCGTGACAGTGATTTACTCGTGTAAAACTGTCCAGCATAAAGGGGGTGGATTAGAGGGGCACAGAGAGCCATTTCGGGGAGGAGTGACCTCTCTTGTTCTCAGTTAGTGCTTTGAAGGTTGCAGGTTTCAAGGCCAGAGGTTCACACACAGCAAAATGGCTCGCGAAGACGCGTTCTCGCTTTTTACTCGGCTTGGACCGAATTGTTGGGAGTATTTTTATGGAAAAGCCTGTGGAATTGTTTTAATTAGAGTAGATGGGCTTGCTTTCATCAGAGAGCAGAAAAAAAGAAGAATCACACACATTTGCCTTGACGTGCCATTATGAGAGTAATACAGTATGTGATCAGACGTTGGAGAAGCTTCATTTATAGCATGCTACGGCTTTAATTAAATTGCGCATTCAATACATGTAAATAAATGACACGTGATCACGATAAATAAAAATAAATGTAATGAAATGAAATAAATGATCATGCGAAAAGCACAGTGTTTGAAACACACGTGTAAATTTCATATATAATTAATGTACATATTGTACATAGGTCATGCTACTCATCAGAAAGTTAGTTTTGTTGTTTTATAATCTTGTCTGGGTTCGAATCCCGGCTAGATTCGATTCCCATCTCTGTGTGCGTGGAGATTGCATGTTTTCCCCGTGCTTGGTGGGTTTCCTCCGGGTTCTCTGGTTTGCTCCCACAGTCCAAAAACATGCAAAGTCCTTTAACTGGTGTTCCCAAATTGCCTGTTGTATGAGTGTGTGTATGTGTGTGTATCCTACGATGGATTGGCACCCTGCGCCTTGTCCTCTAAGTCTCCTGGCATAGGCTCCAGGCCCCCCGTGACCCTGAATGCAGGATAAAGAGGGATAGACAATGCGTGAGTGATTGAGTGAGTGAGTGAGTGGAACTCACTTCCAGAAGAAATAACATTCTGTTAACAATGACGCATTCGCAGATCACCCAAAGTTTAACTTTCTGATGAAAGCTCATCATACAGTAACATTCCACTTAACCCACTTGTAGTCATTTGGTTAAAAAAAAATCTTCAAGGCACGCTATTATAGGAAATTAATCAGCAATGACTTAATGTAATAAGGCCGGAACCTGAGCAGTGCTCCTGTTGATTGTTTTATACTGCTAATTATTTTGTAATAATAACATAATGCCTTGAAGTGGTACTAATACTACACCAATTTGCCAAGAATGACATTTGTTTTTAATATTAATTATTAAAAATTGAATTATTCCTACATCATAATAATAATTATTATTATTATCATTGTACAGTTATGAAGCATGCATATATAATGTTATAGCAGATATAAACAGTGGTTCTCTCACCAGAATCTTTATTTTGTATTGTTTTATTTTTACTTTTGTCTGCGATGAGGCCCTGACACTGGAGACTCCTTCCATGAAGGCTACATAATTGCCTCCTCATATAAACCTCAATCATATGAAGTGATGTTTTTATTATTATTATTATTATTATTATTATTATTATTATTATTATTATTATTATTTGTTGTTGTTGTATTTACTGTTACAATGAAAAACAATGAATCATGACCTCTACAGTCGAGGGTTCGATTTTTTCTGCTCCGAGTCTGTGTGTGTGTGTGTGTGTGTGTGTGTGTGTGTGTGTGTGTGTGTGTGAGTCCGTGAGTGCTTGTGCCCTGCAATGGATTGGCACCACGTCCCGGGTGTACCCCGCCTCATGCCCCAAGTCCCCTGGTACAGCCTCCAGGCCCCCGTGTGACCCCGAACAGGATAAACAATATAAAAAACGAGTGAGTGAGAGAGAACCATGACCATGTGGGCATCTAGAAATGATCGTTCAGCAACACTGCAACATGTTTTTTTTTTCCTCTTTCACCAGCAATAATTAATTTGTTGTTGTCTCGACTCTCAGACTGAAATGCACGAACATTAATGAAAAAAATCTTTCACTTCTGAAAATCTCAATTCCACACGACTTCATCTCTTTGTTCCGTCCTTTCATGGTTTCGTTCTAAAAACCACATTAAAAGCGTATTATTTCCTTCGCCAAATAGTTTCTGGAACTCGGGTTGCGTTTCGACAAACAAGTCTCCCCTCCGGTTTGTGGGTGAGGGTGAAAGAAAGGATGAAGACCAGGGCAAATAAAAAGGACTGAAGTTTAATCGGTGACATCTGCTTCTTCGTTTAGTTTTTTTCTTTCTTTCAATTTTGCATAGAAAAAACGGTTACATATTACAATGGGGATTTGAGAAAAAACAAACAAACAAAAACAAAAGATGAAAAAGATACAGTAGCGTGTTTCACTGGCAGATCTGACACACGACACGAGTGAGAGCTGTAGCGCAAACATCGTAGAGAGAATCCCGTCTCTCCGGGCAGTAGTGACCGAAGTGCATCGTCATAACAATATACAGCTCCAGTATAAACTCTAGTTACACTCTTAATACACATGTACATATTTACAGGAGTGGTTAGTTCTTCACAACACACACTCTCATTCACACCGCAGTTGTTTTTTGTGATTATCGGCAAAACCTTTGGCTTATTGTTTGTTTTAATGTGAAAGTTTTAAGCAAGATATTCTTTAAGATGTCCTGATGCTTGTACTTATGAGCACCATGTCTCAGAGGTAAAGTGGGCGTGGCCTGTTCAGTCTCAAGGCTGATGTCATTTTTTCCTAGACAGCATTCAAAAACGGTGTAATTCTCCGTGTCCTTTGTCCTTCGTCCGTTTAATCTTGTACCTGTTTAATCTTGTGCCCATGTTATCTGACAGAGATGATGGGTGTCATTCAAGCTCGCTCATTAGGATTCTTAGCCATGCCCAAAGTCAATTCGTTTAGATGGACTGGTGGAGGTGATCTTATTTCAATATTGTTTATTTTCTTTGCATAAACGCAAAACACATCAACGAACCAAAAACACAACAGCAAATTTAGAAACACAGCAACATTAAGGATGAGTTCACACTAAGGTCTCGATCCCATAGCATTACATTTGCGTATCGTGCCACCTACTGGATGGGAAACGAATAGGGAAGTGAACTGGGGAAAGAAACAATATTACTAATGTGAATGCTGTCCAGTCAGGGAGACGGAGAGAGGGGGGTGCAATCGTACCCGGGTACAGTACAAATCAATCTTGCCTAGATGGAAAGTCTAAAAGGAAGGGTGTGTCCTTACTGAACATTGCATACTCCTTCCTGATTGGTTACAGCATGTGTCAGTCTAAAAACCAAAAAGGATTGGTTGTTTCCATATGCACCTGCTGTTATTTGTATTTATATAGATTTCTCTTTTTTTGTGGCAACTCACTTTATTTTTCCCCTTCTGACTCCAAAAGTGATTCCAAAAAAAAAATTAAATTTAAATTTATGTATGATTTTATATGGTTTTACATTTGATGATGCAGTTCCTCCATAATCCTGCAGGTGGTGCTGAGAAAAATGTATTATCGAATCGGGATAATTATAAAACCGTGATACTTATAGAGACGCAATACAAATGGAATCTGCGCCTAGGTATCGTGATAACGATATCGTATCAGGTGGTACCTGATGATGCCCATCTTTCATATTATGGCCGTTGGTGATGTGCTGGCAAATCAAATGGCATTAATATAAAGATGAAAACCGGAAACCTTTTTAAAGTTTAAGTAAGGAAATAATAACCTAGGTAATGAGTACTGATCCACACTTCTCAATAAACTTCTCTTTAACGGAATGAAAAGTGCAATTCTCATGATTTTTGCGTCCTTGTGATATTCAATTCCTGTCATGGTTTTAGCTTGTTAATGTGTTTTGCTAATTGATCATAAAAGTGATTTGTTGTAATATTTTGCACTGTGGCTGCATACACAGTCATGATCTTTCAGTAGAACACATGGAGCTCAGCAATAAAGGCGATGAAGGTTGTGAGTTCGAATCCCAGTGAGCTTGGATTTGATTCAGCATTACTGAGGTCTTAGTTGCTGAGTTATATTTCAGTCACACCGTCCTGCAGAACAGCATCATCCCTTCATGTGTAGTAAAACTTGAGTATTTCTCTATGGGTGAAGAGCAAAAAAAAAAACAGAAAAAAAAACAGCCATGGGCCCATTTCATTGAAAATACCAAACAATCATCCGTGTGTGAACATGATCCACACCGTTTTCCCCCTCCCGTGAGGTTTACTTCAGTGACACGCAGGCAGGCACTTGTCGAATCGATTGTAGCCGATAGTGCAGCGTAAACAGTTCCTAGTCCAGGCTCTCAGAAAGCTCCCACCTCAGTCCCCCAGGGCCGATACGGTTTAGCAGAGCTGGAGCTTGAGCTGCTCTGCTGTGACGTCGACGATGTCGACGAGCCGGAAATGGAAGGGCTGATGGTCGCGGATGAAGTCATGCCAGGGGCGAAGAGCGGGAATCCAGCGGGAAACGTCAGGGGGAAGGTGGCAGAGAGCGAGAGCAGCGACGTGGAGAGCGGCGGTGCTATGCTGGCGGCGTGAGAGAAGGAGGAGCGGTGCGGCTCTGAAGAGGAAGACGAGGACGAGGGCGACGGTGCGGCGTGCGCCAGGAAGGCGGCGGGTAGCGGGTGCAGAGGGTGGAGCGGGTGCAGGGCCTGAGGGTGGTGTGTGATGGACGAGGCGATGAGCTGAGAGGCGCAGCTGCTGAGGTGCGAGACGAGGCGGACGCGCAGCGGATCGCTCGAGTCAAGTCCTTCCACCGAACTCAGGTAGCGAGCCACCTCTGTGAGACACTCGCGGAAACCGATGCTCATGAAGTCCATGGCCAGGGAATGGAAATCGAAATAACCTGAGAGAGGAAAAGAGAAAGCACGGTTAAACCTTAATGGAGAAAGTGTAATATCGTTTACTGAAGACACCTCCTGATGTCTAAGGAACCGTGAAGGATTTGACGTTTTTACACATTTCCCTTATAACATGGCAGGAAGCAAATGAGATACAAACATCGGGACAGCATCGCAGGAATCGTCTGCTTCGTACATTTACTCATTAGGCTGATTTTTGGTTTTATAACTTCAGAAATTATAGGTTTAAAGATCTCTCTCAGTGATGCTCACACACCTTCACCTTCATACATCAAAAAAGAAATAAATAAACAAATAAAATAAATAAACAATTGGCCTCTGCTTTTTACATATTAACATCATGTTTATTTTATTCAAATAAATCACATTCACAAAATCTGCTTTAATTTACCGCTATTTATTTTTCTTCAACCTATATAGTTTACTTGAGTGGAAAATTCTCCCTTAATGTAAATATGTTGATACAATAATAAAATCTTTTTTTTTCAGTGTATTTTTACCTGCTGACTACAGTAGCACTGAACCGCAAAACACAAACAGACGCACTCAAAATGAGAAGACAAAACCTGAAGTGCGAAATGCAAACACACAAAACGAACGCACATACAACAAAAAACTGTGAGCAAAATGGAAAAACTACAAAAAAAAATCCTGAAATGCAAAAAACATGACAGTTAAAACCTGCACTGTTAAGATGCAGCCTAAAAAAATGACGGAAATACGTCATAACCAACATCAACAGCCACATCCTGCCATCCATCCATGTTTTTTTTTATTTTTAGGAGAACTGAGAGACTGAGTGGCACTGTTGGAACTTGGCTTGCTTTGGTAAGATCTGTTTAAATAAAAAATAAAAAAAGAATTATAATTTTTATAGCTTAATTATAGACCGTCATTAAAGTACAGTCCTGGGGCATTGATTAGTGGCTCCGTGGTACAGTAGGTTTCTCGCCTGCCATGCAAAAGACCCGAGTTCAATTCCCACCCAATGCTGGGTTGGGTCAGGAAGGGCATCCGGAGTAAAACCTGTGCCACGGTGTGTGCAGGTTGGATGGTCCGCTGTGGCAGACAAAAGACTAATAACATCATTAAACTGTAAACAGTAGTCAACCATGGATGGATGTGGCTGATGACGAACAATACCAGTCAAAAGTTTGTATTTAATTTCTTCAGTCTAGAAAAATCCTTGTATTTTTTTTCAAAACTTTGAAATAACACGTATGGAATTAGGTAATTACGTAACAACAACAACAGTCTGCTGTTGTTCCTGCAAGAACAGTATTGTTCAGCAAGAACTGTTCATCACCATGATGAATTCATTTAGAGTTACCAGCCTCAATCACCAATTAACTTCAAACAGCACCTCAGACAAGAAGTAGTCGTTATGAAGGCTTTACAGAGCAAGAGTAACAGATACTGTACATTTCAATATCAACTGGTCAAAGGAGAATATTTTGGATGCCTTTAGTACTGGTTTTCCACATTCCACAAAATCTAAATCTGGAAAGACGAAGGTGTTTCTGCCTGTTAGTGTATTTCTGTAATGTCTTTTTCATTTGTTTGTTTGTTTGTTTTGTGTGAGTATTTTGTTTGAATTTTGCATTTCAGGGCTGAAAGAATCTTTTATGTTTATTTCTGTTTTTCCATTTTGCACTTTGTCTTGGTGTGTTTTTGTTGTTGGTCCTTTTTTTTTGCGCTTGCATTTTGCACTTCAAGGCAGAACGTTTTTGTTTTCCCTTTTTCTGTGTGTCTGTTTGCTTTGCTCTTCAGTACCACCATACTCATGTGACTTTTGAAAATTTAAAGGAAGATTTCCCACACTTGAAGGAAAAAAAGAATTCTTTATATACTAGACGACTTAAAGATAGGAAATGTATCTAGCTTTTAAAGAAGAATCTAAATATTACATGGAAAATTTTTTTTTTTGCATATCAACATATCTTAAATTAAGGTTAGGAATGTTACTCAAGTAAAATTAAATAAAAGTATGTCAGTTAAAGAAAAATAAATAACAGTATGTTTTTGTTAAACTCATTGAATAGAATTCCGAACGTGTTTAAAATTTATTCATAATAATAAAATAGCTCTAACGTCAATATGTACAGTAGAACCAAAATCAAGAATAAAATCATTGTTTGAATTGTACATAATGGTTCAAATTTCTTAATTATTTAGAACTTTCATTTAAATAAACAAACAAACAAATAAATAAAACTAACAAGGTTTTTCCATGCTCCAGGTGTAAGGTGTGTGTGTGTGTGTGTGTGTGTGTGTGTGTGTGTGTGTGTTCCTAGGTGGAAGTGGAAATAAGTGACAGTGTGAATGAGATGTAATAACATTGAAGTATTTTTTTTGCACTCATAATAAAAAAAAGTGCTATAATAAAAATTATATCATTATTATTATTACGCAAATAAGTCTAAAATAAATGCTTCAGGGAGGCTTGAGCGAAGCATGATGGAGCGATCCCCTCTGCGCTGAACACTCCAGACCGCTTGTGTATTTGTTTTTGTCTCCCCAGTGCACCGAGTTTACACTCGCTGTAAAGCGCAAACACACCCCCAGCGGTGGGTTGTGTGAATACGGCCTGCTCGCCTCCCACTGGTTTATCAAAGCAAACACAAGCTCGGGGTCAAGTGATGCTTTTGTCCTGCCTGCGCTTTCCCACGGGCTCAATCCTGCCATTAGCGTCGACTTCCACTCCTTTAATCTGAGCCGAAAGAGGCAGAGCGCTCGTGTTTCACAACACACACACACACACACACACACACACAGAAATAGAGAGAGAGAGAGAGAGAGGGGAAAAGGGAGAGAGGAAGTAAATTAACTCTTTACCTTTTCCTCCTGTAGCCTGAAGCATCTTTAGATGATCTACTGTCATCTGCAGTATTTCAGCCTTCTCTAGTTTAGCAGAGCCCTAAAAGATAAAAATGAAAAAAAAAAAATCTTATTAAATATTATAACACATATTAAAATAATATAATATTCATTATACTATATTTCTTTTCCTGAGTTGAATGAGTCATATTCCTGAAAATGTAATTTAAGGCTTCTCTTTCTCGACCTGCTGTAGGTCTAACATTTCTTTTTACATACCCAACATAGATCAGCTCTAATCATTCCTCTCTTAAACTTACCTGTTTCTCGAAAGCTGTTGGCACCAAGCGACGCAACTCTGATAAACTGTTATTGATCCGGTCTCTCCGTCGCTTCTCGATGATCTGCGGGTAAATAAATCATCATAAATCAGGATAAATCATATTCAGATACAGTCTGTTATCTGTACTAATCACGTCGATGCCGAGTTGCTCACCCCTCTGCGTTTTTTCCGAGCCATGACCTGCGAGGTGGTGGTGGGAGAAGCACATCTCAGAAATGAGCTGGTGCTCTGGCTGCAATGAGAAAGATATAGAGAAATGGATTCACTAAATGACAAATAAAACCTGTGCTGGTAGAGGAAAACCATCAATGTCGAGGGGACAAAGCACATCTACTCTTACCTCTCCCACCTTTTTATAATAACTGCAGCGTGAAATGTTTTATTCCTCTTATACTACAGGGATTCACCAACTATTCGGATTTTAATTCACTAACGAAGTACAGACTGTATGTTTCCTGATTAGATTACATCTACACTTAATGTCCTGAATCAAGGTAGTGCCTGTAGTCATTTCGATTAATTAATGTTCGTCATGCAACTTAAATTTTTTATTAAGTTTAATTAAATATTAGCTTTATGCTAACAGCTATTTAAAGTGAACTAGCACTTACAGTGTTAAAATAATAATAATATATAGTAATTTTACATTGCATTAAAATAATAGCATTGAATCGACTCTTACGGTTACAAACCGACTCTTAAAGCATTGAACCAGTATTATAATTTTTCGAGTGCAGGGTAAAAGCCACAAGGATCGAGTTAAATGTTAGAGTATTGCATTAGGACCTGCAGAGTTGAAATGCCTCTTTCAGTTTGATAATTATTGGCACCCTTCAAAAGGAATGGACAAAATGATTTGGTCATTTCAGTTCTTAATTCGAATCCTGAAGTTTAAGATGGTGTCCTCATCATTTGACATGGGTCGCGATACATCAATTATGCCACAATATATTTTTTTTAGATATGGATATCACAATACCTTTTTAATCAAGTGATAATTACAAGGTTATTGAAAGCACACGTATCTTTAAAATGGTAAAATGTTTGTCAAAGTTTTACAAATTCTCATTGTGAGGGTTACTGATGCATAACACGCTAGTGTTTTCATAACAATATGATACAAATTGTGTATGGCAGAAATGCTACCAAGATTCCTTATGTGATAGTTTTTCCCACCCCTTGTCCACGTGCAAAAATTTTTAAATATAAATGATGGAAATATGTTTTGAAATATTATCTTCAAAGTTTTTTTTTTTTTTTTTTTAGATTAAAGGCAAAGGAAAGAGGAATTTCCTTCTAAGGATGGAAATTAACTGTATAATTATTAACTGTATAAGTGTGTTATCACTTTTGCGACTAAAATAGTTAAAAACCGCATCATGGGCGTGAATCTGAGATTATAACATACATGATAATATCCAATTAGAATGAATTAATATGGAATCCTAATAATAAAATAGCAAAATCACCTGTTGAACTGAGGTGCCACTTTCAGGATGATAATTATTGGCACCCTAGAAAGCAAGTTTTTGTTCTTCTTTAATGCTCATCTCAGCCTGCTAATATTAAACAGTGTTGCATTTTTGTCCACTTTTGCAGTGCTTTATTAAAAATTTTTTTTAGTACATACAATATAAAAACTAATGAAAAAAGTATTTTAAGTAACATAAGTAACAAGTGTTGAATGCACTTGATATACCATACATACATAGTGCATATGCAGAAATTATAACGGTTTCAGAAATTAAATAATATAGATTTTTTTTTTTTGCAGTATGCCATTTCCTGCAATGATTTCCTTAGAAAATATGAAAATATTTCTCTTTTAATTTCAAGAAACACGCATTAGGATCAACAGTAAACAATAAACAAATACTAATTAACCCTTTAAGACCTGCGACAGAAGAGTGTATGTTATATGCTTAGTAATTTTTGCATGTCCGTTTTTGATGCATTTGAGTGCCAAAAACTATCATCATCACCTTTAAGGCTATATATGTAATGAATGCACAGTTTCTTCCCCATTTAAAGCCATGCCCGCTATAAAACTTCTATCCTTCTATGAATGCACTCACGCGGGATAATTATTCTCACTGCCCACGTCGATGGTCTCGTCCATGTCGCTGTCGGATGTGCTGTCCTCACAGGGCCGCTTCATGTCGGCGCGAGTGCGTGCTGCAGGGCTTGAGCGATCGGAGCGCGAGCGATGTGCGCACAGCTGGTCGTGGCGCGCGCGCGCCTGTCTGCCTGATGTGTTTTTTTTCTTTTACCCTCTGAGCTGCTTTTCCCACGGAGCGCTCGAGCCTCGGGCGCTTTCCCGACACGCCCACATCCCTTACAGGACACGCCCACTATCCCGTTTTTTTTTTTTGTGGAACGCCCACATCACAACAGGAGGAAAAAAAAAAACAAAAACCAGAATTCACACTCTCACTATTTTGAGATAGTGCTCAAAATAATATACCAATATCAAATATAATATCAGTCATAAGTATTAATGAAACAGCAAAGTGAAGGACAAAGTACACCATGCAAGAAATATGCATTACTAAGGGTTCACAAGGCGCAGAAGAGGAAGCGCAGTAGGAAGGCATGGGTTATCGAATTACTGACTTACCTGGCTGTGTAGCCCCTCGGCTTCAACGGCAAAGCACCAGGCTGCACTGTGGCATAGTGGTATAAACTGTGGCCTTGGAGTTTGCGTGTTCTCCCCGTGCTTTGTGGATGCTCCAGGTGCTCTGGTTTCCTCCCACAGTCCAAAAAGACAAGCAGACTAGGCTAAGGTGGCTCAAATGGATAAGGCTGGGTTTCAGATGGGAAGGCTGGGACTATGAGCAACAACTCTGCCAGGTTTGAGTCAGGCCCTTAATTCTGTCTATGCAAAGAATAAAGAATTTCACTTTGCAGTAATGTGTATGTGACGATTTGAGGCTGAACTTAACCTAATTGGCGTTCCCACATTGCCCGTAGTGTGTGAACAAGTGCATGAGTGTGTCCATCCAGAGTGTATCCCATCCAGAGCGTATCCCAACTCATGTCATAAGTCTACTGGGATTAACTCCATGCCATGCGACCCTGTATACAGGATAAAGCAGTATAGAGTGAATGAATACAACCATTAAAGTTGCAAAACACAGACAATTAGAAATGTCTTTCGAGAGATGTAGTAACAATGCAAAAGTAACACAAAGAAAGACAAAAAGACCATGACAAGACAGAAAACTTTCACAGAGACGAAAACCTGCAAAATGTCATCAAAGACCCTCAGAATGACCATAAAGTGACACAGAACGACATGGTCATGGTCAATTTGTCCCTTATTCAGTGCGGGGAGTTTTGCTTTTAATGGAGCTGTTGGGACCCTGTGCATGTTGTGTCCAGGGGCTCATTGTGTCGTAATCCGTCCATGGCAATAGGACACCTCCGAAATGGTGTCATATTACTTTTTTATTTTTAGATAACAGAAACAACACTAAAAGTATGAAGACTGGGTGATATTAATGCATATTCTACTTATTTTTGTATTTTTCATTTAAACCATACTAATACAATTAAAGAATATAATTAATTATATATAATTATTATATATTTATTATATAAGTATATTCAATATCTTGAACATTAATGCAAATAATATTTCCCGTGTATCTAATATGTCTGATCTCTTCTATTGAAGACTTAAATTTCCTGATACCGATCATGTGGGCTTTATCATTTATATCCAGATTAGTACAGTAGCTCTGTAACATCAATGACTATTTACAGCATTACAAGTACAGAGTGATAACGTATAGTGTGTGCAGACATTACAGCAGGTCAGACCGAAACAATCAGAAGTTATGAGCTGTCTGACTGCAAAAGGTGAAGCTGCAGGAACTGCTTCTGAAGTGTCCTTCTTTATTTATTACCAGTCTGTATGTTCTGCCAGATGTATATGAGATGAAGTAATGTCTACACATGCTTTCGTTGTTGCTCTCATAGTACCATTTTTTTTTTTACTACAAGTAATGATCATTATACCTGTAGTAAAGTGTATGAACAGTTTATTCATGGTATACTGTGCAAAAGTCTTCTCCATATTAAATTAAATAAAATAGCCTAAAGTTACAATGAAAAAAAAACTTGTTTATGTAACAACTTCACCAGCAACCTCTTTTACCCCCTCGTCTGTTCCAACCACTCAGCATTCAGCATCACCATGGATCATCTGTCATCATCTGCACCTGTTTCTCACTGGTTCATGCCTTAATTTAGATGGATTTTTTAAATGCTTGCAAGATTCATAGGTCAGTGTGTGGCTTAACAAACAAAAAACATTCCTCTGAAACTGGCCAAGTACAGGGAACTGAGAGCCAAAAAAAGCCTTCAGGAAGCCTGGAGAACTATTCCTTAAGATAACTTTAAAAGATACATAAAAGTCTGTTTTTGGAAACAAAATATGAATAAATGAAGAGTGGTTCAATACTTTTGCAAAAAAAAAAAAAAAAAAAGATCTTAAAATAATTACTATAAAGTTAAAACAAAAATATCTTTCCAGCTAAAAAAAAATGGAAAATAAATTTAATACAATTGGAAAAAAATATATAGCTGATGATTGCATGGTTACTGCATACTGTATTTTCTTTATTTCTATAACTAATTAAAGCTTATGGAGACTCTGTTGCACAGAAAATAAGCTGTACACTTAGTCTGGGTTATCATTAAGCATTTAGTAAAGGTAGAAAAGATGCCTCCTTAATGGTATCACCACAGCGACAAGGAAAAGTGCAGTATCCAAGAAGAAAATACAGAACTGTTTGGGATGCAGCCATAAGTCTCCTGTGACGCCAACCAACTTTAAAGTGTGACAAAGACTTCGGGCGAGAGACAAAAACAAGCCATTCAATTTGATGGAAGTCTTTGGACTGAGAAATTTGCAAATAAAATACAGAGTTGCGCATTTAAAATGCATCATCATTATCATTTAGAGCCTATAATAAAGACTAGAATACTTGAATAGAAATAGATTTGTTTTTCAGGGGGAGATTTGGTTTTCCTGTCTGAAAACACTATTGTATATGATTGAATATACAGAGATTGAAATATACCTCAAAACTACAGCAATGTTTATGCTAGGTTTTGTTCCCGCATTCAAAATTTTTTGTAAAAGTTCACTGTGGTTTTAGAGCAACTTTTCTATTCTCAGTGTTTTTGTGTGTTAAATCTTGTTTAAACACAAAATAATACATAAATAAAATGTCAAATGTATAAAAATCTAAAATGTATAAAAAAATTGTAGCACAACTATCTGTCTTTTTCAGAATTATACTTACAGTATCATATATGACTTAATAATTGTCAATTTAAAAACTCCCTTTATGGTTTCTATCTCTAAAACAGATCTAAGTTTGGAAAAATAAATTGCTGATGATTGTGTGGTTTCTGCATATTTTCTTTATTTCTATAACTAATTAAGGCTTATTGAGATTATGGGTTACATACGAGCTAAGACATTATACATTGGGTAAAAGCTAATTAATCAGTAATTCCAAAATATGGACACTCATATACTCTGTTTAATTCTATTCATTGTGTATATTATATTAATATGACGAGTCCCTGGTGTAAAGTCTGTTTTTCTATGCCTTGGTGAATTTAAAAACAATGCACACAGATTAACACATGTACCCACACAAGCACATACTGGAGACTCCAGTTCAATGAGCGGTTTCCTGGGTTAACAGGGCATTGTTTCGGGGCACACACCCACACACACACACACACACACACACACACACACACACACACACACACACACACACACACACCCCTCTGTCATGTGCCTTCGCCCCGGTGGAGCGTAACACACTCTCCCAGGCATCCAGCCAGTGTAACAGGCTGTGTTCCCACAGCTCGGCACAACACTGAAACCCAATCACCATGTGAGAGAAGGCACAGCGAGGGCCGTCAGGGGCCGGCGGGATCTCTCTGCCAGCCGTGAGGCGCCCGCTCACCACCGTATTCTCCACACTGTTTGTGTTTGCTCTATGCCCAATTGAACCAACATGACATAAAACCAGGGAAATGCCCAGCTACCATTGTGAACCAGGGCAGTGCTTGACCTTTCTCACGTTAATTTTTCACAGTTTAGTGGTTTGGATTGTTTCTGAGAAAGTACATAACTGTCGTGAGAAGTCATAGACAACTTATCCCAGTTTCTCTTTTTCTAAGAATGTCTAAAAGGTGTAATAAAACATATAAAGATCAGGATAGTTTAGTACAGCAAAACCAAAATGATAAAAAAAAAAAAGTTTCCAAAAACTGAAGGTGTATTAAAGAGGATCACTATCACACAATTTAACTTCAGGTTAGATAAAAAAAAAAAAAACTGATTAATTATCATGAAAATGACCAATGTCAAAATTGTCATTACTACTAAAACATCAAACCATATTATGCACTTGTCATTAAGACGCAAGAAGACGTCAACATTGAGCATGTGAAGTGTGCAGTGTGAGTGACACTTTGCTAGGATTTTTTTCTTTGCTTTATTGTTTTTTTTTACAAAAAGGTCTCCAACCGATTTGGCCCCTCGATCAGCTGCCTGGTCTGCCTGAAAAGGATGATGTTTCAGCTAACAGGCTCCAGTACTATAGCCAATAATTCCACCATGCTTCAAGCACTAACTGCAAAGAGGTCCAATATTTATGCGCACAGTTTAACTGGGCATTTCAGTTTGGAGTGATTATCATTTACGTTTAGTAATGCAACTAACCATGTTCGTTCATTGGCCTGTGGTCCTAAAACGTTTCAAGGTGTATAAGTGTATCTGTTATTGCTCCATCCCAACAGTTAATGCAACTTTCAAACTACTTCAGTTTCACTCCTCCTCCAAATGTGCTGCTTCAATGTCTATATAAATGAGCTACTGCTGTGCCACCGCCCCCGAGAAAAACAAACAAACCAACAATAAAGCAGTGCTGTGCAAGAGGGAAAATCAAATTGGCTTCTTTAATACAAAAAACGGGGACCTGCTATACACATGATGGCGGCAAAATGAACTGAAATGAGAATTCAGAGGACATACAACATAGAATTTTTAGTACAGGAACTATTATATAAATCATTGTTATGGAAAAAACATCAACACTTTCATATCGATCAGAATCTAGAATTCAACATCATCATGCTGGTTATCGAGCAGAAACAAGCTGAACTTAGAACTAGTGGAAAAGAAATATGCAACAGAGTGAATGGAATCAAATACATAAAAAACAAACATTTTAGGTCATATAATGACTTGAATCCAAAGAGTTTTCCACTTTTTTTTTTTGAACGCCTCAGTAAATCCAGATCTGCTGGACTGCTTCTTGCTTTCCTTCTTTATCCAGTCATAAAGTATATGTTCTGTCCTGTCATCACTGTGACCAGGTGAAGCTTTTATAGTTCCAGGTTTTATGGGCCCGGCTTCACCCCGTGCCCCTGGCTCGCCGCCCGTCATCCTGTCAGCAGCCTCTCATAGCACAACTCTCTTCCAGGTGTGTGTGTGTGTGAACCAATGAGCTAATTAAAGCAGCTTTACGCACCCCGGAGTTTCCCTCGTTTTCCCTTGCTGATGGACATCTCCTTTTATACGTTTTTTTTTTGGTAAGTCTTATGAGGTTATGAATTAAGGACGGTGCAGGCCACATAACTTGCTGGAATCTTATGGTAATTTGAGAGGACATCTAAGTAGTCTGAGTCCTTTCAATCTCAACCCCAGCTGAATGCTCTTACCTGTAAATTAAAGTTAATGTTTTTTTGTAATGTTTCTTGGTTAATAATAATAATAATAATAATAATACATTGCATTATTTAAGAAAAATTATTTTGCAAAAAACTTCGTTGCATCCCAAACCCTGGAAACAAAATAAGGTTGACTCCAGAATCCAACCAATCAGAAAAAAGGCAGTGTCTCAACTCAATTCAATGAAGAAAGCTCCACCTATTTCACCAGGATTCAACTGTTCTAGCCTAGACATGTGTCCTAGAAAAAAAAATGCTGTTACATGCATTTGTTTGTATTTTTTATTATATATATTTTTTATTTCCAGAAATTCTAAATTTATTTAACTTATGTTACGATAGCTAACAACACTTGTGGGATTTACATACCTGAGGCTATATATACATATAAGAAGAGGTGAATTGTAAAATGCCCTTCATGGAGGTTTTGACATTACTGTTAACTGCACTAACGCTGTAAATTTCTGTCATTTCCATATAAGAAATGTCTATAGTCAAAGACTCCATGCAAATACACTTTAATCAAATACGCATTTGTGAATTGCAGGGTTTGTTAATTCTTTTATTATGACCATTGTTATTCAGTTTGTTTGCACAGTGCATCCGTAGCGTTAGAATAGAGGCAGGCGTGTGCGGCGATGATTCAGCCCCCAGCAGAGAATATGCCGCTGTGCCCTCTGGGAATAATTAGAGCGCGATTCAAAAACGGCTCCAGCCTTGCAAGATGGCTCAGCGTGAAGGTTCATTCTCTGTGTTTGTGTGTGTTTCTTCTTTTCCCAGGCAAGAGGAAGGATTCCTTTCATCCCCTACATAGTTGCCGTGTGCAAGCGACCGACTCGGCCCCAGTGCCTAGAGAGAGACGCCCGGCCCTGGTGTGCCACGCTATCAGCCGTTCCCAAGGCTGGCCAGTCTGGGAAAAGTTGTGTGGATGAGTTCCAAAATCAGCATTACATGCATTATTGTTTTTTTGCCCTCCCCGCGTCCCGAGCACACAATGAAAACAACAGCAGCGGCCACGGTTTTGAGCCCTCCCTCCTAACACAAGGCTGCCCTTAGTCACTCGCAGAGTGGCCTTTGCTTATACAAAGTTAACTGCTTCGTGGCAACCAAGTGTTACCCAGGCATCAGATCTTCTGCCAATGTGTATTTAAAAACGAACACTACACAAATAATTCAAAAAATAAGTCGAAGGGTTTTAATGTGGTATTTAGCTCATGTAACTCTGGAAAGTGTATCTTGTCTGTTACAAAAACATCTAGCAACCTCAAAACATGGGACAGTTTCTTTCTTTCTTTCTTTCTTTTTTTATCTTTCTTTCTTTCTTTCTTAATAGAATGGAATAGGCATATATAAAAACAAAAATCCAAACAAATGATGGAAGACTTTTAATGGATTTCTAATGATTTATTGACTTTTTCTAACCTAAAAGTTTATATTTAATCTGTAATTTAGGTCACAGGTTTCTTCTTTCAATCTGATTGAGATCACTCTGATTAGAGATTTCCAACTTACACTGTTACATTACATGGAATCTGATCTGATAAATGGTTCTGCTTGCTGGGAACTGTTTAATCTGCCAGAAATATAACAGAAGTGGAAATATTTTTCTCAACCGTGAGGTTATGTTAGGCTTCCCATTTTTTCCCCCTGCAAATGCCTCCTTCTGTTTTGACTGGTTACATGAATTCAGTCTCATCTGTGATTGGTTAGATGCCTGAAAAATACAAGATCCTGCCCCAGACAGACATCCATTGGATAAACGTAACCACAGGTTGGAGATAGTTGTTCTCACAGTTTAATAAGTTTAAGTATTTTCTCCGGGAAATGTGTCAGAATATTACCTCATGTGGGGCAAACATGTGCAGAAAGAATATGTTTGAGCCGCAAAATTAGACCTTAAATCTGGTATCAAGTTGCATTTTGTGTGATTTGGGTTATGCATATTTTCAGATTCCTGATACCATTTTGATAATAAGTTTAATACTGTATCATATCCGGTTGCTGAAATATGGCTGGGGTGAGCTTGCTTATGAGGAGGGCCTCGGAGAAATCTATCCAAATCCTATTTTTAGAATAAATAAATGAGGATTTTGTGACTTGGTAAAAAAGAGTAAACCCGCATCCTCATTTTGACACCAGGATTTCCCTGTCCGCCCTAAAAATAACTTAAATAACCTAAAAATATGCTATATAAGTTTTTCTCTCATAGTTTGAATAGTGTTCATTATAGTACTTTAAAACAATGTTTAGTAGTAAAAAATTCTCAATTCTTTTAAATGTTCAGGAAGGTAAAGTACTGAATTTATCATACGATTCTTTTGGCAAAATTGAAGATTTGATCCATTTCACCTAAACTAACTTGTGTGACATAATACCAGAGTTGGTATGACAGGTCACATATTTATTTTTATAAAAGAGAAACAATCAAATAGAGTGTTTACATTACAGTAACTGATATTTATTTATTTAATGGATTATCAAAAGTTTACAGCCCCCATTTTACTCGGGATCAGGTCAGACTGTTCAGTCAGGTGTTTAGATGATGCGTTTTTATGTTGATTGTTTTTATTTTTAGCTATTATTCTCATTATAATAGTGGGATATTAGGTTCCATGTAAATGCACATATTGTAATATCATCATTAATACATAATAATAATAATAATAATAATAATAATAATAATAATAATAATAATAATAATAAAAGACTTCTAAATATTTCATAGGGCTACATACTGTATGTTCAGGTAGTAAACCTAATATGTATAATTTTTCAAGAATCATATTTTTCACAGTTTAATGATAAACTTTCAAGGTAAATTGTACCCATAATAGATTGCTAGCTGTCATGACAGTCAGCATATTCATGTTGCACATAATGACATAATGAATGAATCTGAGCAAATAGAAAGTTTGAAGTCATGCATTTAACACAATGTGAATGTATGACATTTCGATATCCATAAATGTACACTATACATAGACATTTGGCAAATGGTGACCCTTTCAATAACACAAGCCCATAGTATGACATCACACAGAGACGTGATTGTTTCTGTGTGCACAAGAAGAGTTTTCTTCACACTTACTAAAACAACAGCCTTTCTCTAAGCAAACAGAACCTCAGGGTTTTCTTATTGTTGTCCAGCAGCTCAGAGACAAACCAACATCTTTTTGTTTTTCCAGTGAGCAGGAACGTTACAATAGCCCTGGCCACCATGCTCGGGACCTCTTGACTCCCGGGACGTATTATAGGCCCTTTATTAGTGTTTAAGGTCACACAGAGACAAGCGAGTGCATCCTATATCAGGAAGCGCCATCCGTCTCAGGAGTGAAATATTTGGAGTTGAGTGGGAGCGGCGGTCGCGAGTCGGATATCCTGGCGAGCGAGAACATTGCAGACGGGCTCCAGGCGTCGCACGGCTCACCGCTGCACAGAATGGCTTAGAATAATAGGGCCCTTCCTGCCATTCTCAGCTTCGGAGCAAGCTTTCGGTCCAGCTAATCTCATCCGCTGCTGTGTGCTGCTGCGTGGCTGCAGAATGTTTTTGGAATTTGTGTGTTTTTTTAAGTAGAGATCAAGAACCGATCTTAAAGAAGTGCAAACATTAATATCCTAACAGTATATTGACCCCATTCACAGAAGGAATTGACTTGACAAAAGACATTTACATAAAAGACAGGTGCCCCCTTTCTACTTCCTGTTCCTAGGACCTAAGCTTCCTGTTGAGATCCACAAGCTTAAGGAAGCCTTGGATTTCCATTCTATGCACACAGCTTCCATTGTTCAAGCACACCCCCAAATCCCCCCTTCATATAATACACACATTCCACGTTGTGTGTGGCACCAGCCAAGGATGCACACTTTCATTCTAATCTGTTTTGAAGTGGTTAATGTGTTTGTTTTGTTACTTCTGATCCATAGTCTCTGCTGGAATAAACCATTTGTTGAAGAGAACTGACCTCATACTTTCCAGTAAACATTTAAATCATTAAACATGGCTAAAGGAAACCAGTGGTTAACTGAACTTAATAAGAAAGTTCCAACTATGAAGAGTTTTTTCCTTTTCAACAGATAGCATGTTAGTAAATTCTGTAAACGCACAAATTTAAGAAAAAATTAAAATCCATAAACTCTAAACACAATAACTGAAATACCTTCCATCATTTAAAATCCATAATACGTGCTGAAATACGGGATATGCAATAAAAAACAAACAAACTGAAAATTAAATACAAATTGTTCCAAAATGGCCAAAAATTTAAACCAAAGAGCCATGCAAGAAAAGAAGCATTTGGTCTCTAACACTTGCTTTATACTGGAAGTTTAAGGCTACCTAAGAAAAGGTTAGGGCTACTAGTTTAGCTTCATTCATTTACAGTAGCTCAAAAGCCGTGATTTGTCCCATTTACACCATTTGTACATACATAAATAGCATTGGAACTACACTTTCATGGTAATACACCTAAGCATTCATTTAATTATCTACTAAGTAAGTAGAAGTGCAATGCTCAAAACGAGGGACATGAATCCCCAGGAACCACCCAATATGATATCACAATACCTGGTTTTGGAAAAAGTGCTAAACAAACTTAAGAAAATCATTCGCTCCTACAGTACCACACAAAATGCTACAGTATGCTTTGTGAATAGTTTAGAGCACACCGCCTGGAATATAGAGGAATGGCAACATTTTACCACCTCAGATGAAAATGTGTATAAATAAAAAAAAATAATAATAAAAATGAATTTTGAAGTCAGTGCACTAATACACAAGAATATATGCCACACAAAAGAATTGTGAATACAGATACGGGCCAACAGCTTTGGGTAATGTTCATATCAGCCATCAAAATGGGGGGAAATTGAGATGATAGTCATTTTGACTGTGGCATGATTGTTGGTGCCAAATGGGCTGGTATGGTATTTCTGTAACTGTTGATCTCCTGAGATTTTCACACACAACAGTCTGCAGAGTTTACTCAGAATGGTGGAGTTGCAATTATGTGCATAAAAATGCCTTGTTTTTATGATAAAAGTCCATGCAGAATGGCCAGACTGATTAGACTTGACAGAAAGCGAACAGTAAATAAGATAACCATTCTAAATATCTGTGGTGGGTGTAAAAGATCTCAGACTGCACAAAATATCGAACCTTGAGAGTCAGCTGGGGTACAAGACCACCAAAACCGTTCAGTTAAAAACTGGAAAAACACCCAAAACCTAGCTTGATGAATCTCAACGTCTGCTGAAGCTTGTAGATTGTAGTGTCAGAATTTGGCCACAACAGCATGGATTCATGGAACCAACCTGCCATGGGTCAACAGTCCACACTGGCGGAGGTGGTGTAATGGTGTGGGAAATGTTTTCTCAGCACACTTTGAGGCTGTTTATACAAACAAATCATTGCTTGACTATCACGACCTGTTTGATTATTGTTGCTGAGCACAATTTAAAGATCTACCTTCAGTATGATTATGCACTGTCACAAAGCACAAGCCATTTTAAACTGGTTTCCTGAACATAACAATAAGGTCAGTGTACAGTGGCCTTCTCATAACCTGAAGAAAACAGGTCTACAGAACAGTAGAGAAATTACACCTGGGAAATCTACATTGGAACTTGGAACAAAATATGAAATTAATGTTATCCACCTTTTGTAGAATCCTTGTCATGAGTAATTAGGCATTTTTGAGAGTAAATATAACAACCTCAGCAGTAACCTAATTTCCCCTCTAATCATACTCACTACCAGCCTGATCATCTGTCATCTGCACCTGTTTCTCACTGATGCATTAAAGTAACCTTTTTAATGCTTAAATTGTTCGTAGGTCTCTTAACAAGCGAAAAACATTCATCTGAAACTGGTCAGGTAGAAGGACAGGATGAAAAAGCGATCCAAAAGTTCCTTCAGGAAGCCTGGAAAAATTATTTATCAAGACTACTTTAAGATACAAGAAAGTGTGACTCTTTGAAAACAAAATTATGAAGAAATGAGGGGTGGCTCAACACTTTAGCACTGTACCGTATTTTGACTGGTTTGGGATAACCTAAAGCTGGATTAGTGGCTGTCTGCTCTCGTGCCCCGACACTACAGCTGCTCTGGACACCCATGGCTAGAAGTAAATGTGTTTAAGTCATTATCAGCCAAGAGGGAGGAAGTCATTGGACGCACATAAAGTGACCCGACTGCTGTGAAATCTCAGGCTCGGCCAGCAGGATACAGTCCGGGAAAGATATATGCACGTGGCACCGGCCACAACCAACAGCCATGTCTAATCTCCTCTGCAAAGGACATCAAACTAAATGTGGGAGGAGAAGCCGTCGACATCTGTGCTCAGCATTACTCTTAACCCAACTCCCAAACTAATGAACCTGACACTTTTGCCTAGGATAAAAGAGGAGCAGGTCTACTGTATACTGGTTGCAATCACAAGTGATATGATGTCTCATTTCTCACTTTTTCTGAGTGTCAGTGGATCTGGAGCATATGTCAGGAAAAGGGACAGGGGTGCATGGTTTATTACAGGGCACCGTGTACACACATCCACACATACAGTAGGACAATTGTACTCTAATCAGTCCACCATGTTTTGGGGAAATAAGAGGAAAATATGAGAACATAGAGGAAATCCACATGGACATGAGAAGAAGATGAAAAATTCCACACTGACATCAATGTAAGCTTAGAAACAAAGCCAGGAACTGTGATGTGACAATGCTATCCAATCCACCACCCTGCATTAAAAAAACTTATTGTATTAATATACTCTAAATTCAAATGGCTTGCATCCAACTGATGTCTTGCATCTAATATAATCATATAATCATCAAAAAATTTGCAAACAAAAAACATTCATGTTGTTAACATGTCCATTTCGTTGATATGAATGAGTTTGAATTTCATGTATATCCCTTTCTCATAAAAATATGTTATTTTTGATAAACTATAACCACCAGGTTGGAGATCAAGAGGATATGGTAAGAATTTCTTGTGCAATGCGTGCTGAATATCAAATTTCTGAGGCACTGATTAAACAAAAAACAACAATATAAAATTTTGTAGAAACTATAACAGATAAGGAACACATGCAACAGAACACTGTGATATCTAATTTAATAAAAATAACAACCTTAACATTTTGGTTGTTGTGACACCTTTTGTGACTACATTTGATTGTGAATGGAATGTAAATTTACCATACAACGAATCTAAAGCATGAGCTTTGACCCGAGTACAAGGTGAAGTTTATTTCCAAAACACTGACGCGTGCTCATTTTACCATGTTCCTTCAGTGACTTTTTTTTCCTATGTAAGAAACCCAAACATCCTTTGATGAAAAAACATGACTCGTGGCCTCCAGACAGTAGCATCCCAGTCTCAGTAGTTCTCCTTGGGTGAGGCCTTCACATTATTTCATTTGCTCAGGAAACTTCCAGTTATCAGAGCAAGTCTCTGCAGCGCCACAACACTGATACAGACAGCTGGTGATAAGCCACACTGGGTGTTGTTGTAAAGCGTCCAGTTCAGCTGAGCTGTTTTAGAGAGCTTAATGCCCTTTAGAGGACAGTGAGTCAGTGCCTTCAGCACGTACTGTAAATTCCTGTAATAATATTTTTTACTTTTAAAACAAACAAAAAAATTATATAATTTTTTTTTTAGTTTTAAAATGAAATAATATATGAAATTATGAAATTTAGCTCAGGTACCTTGCCTCAGAAGTTTAATCTCAAGAATTTAAGCTTAGAAACTTTCAAATAAGGACGTTATCTAAAATTCTTTAGCACAAGTTCATTGCTTCAATAAGGTTACCTGAAAGCATAATCTCAGAGTCCTTACCTTAAAAACCTAAACATAAAAAGTTTACCTCTAAATCTTAAGTACCGGAACTCAGGAATGTTATTATAACAACCTTTAGCTGATATACCTCAGAAACTTTCTCTCTAAAACCTAAACTTAAGAACTTTAAGCACCTTAGGAACCCGATGTGTTTAGAGCCATTTCATATCCTTTAGTGTTCATTCTGGAGACCCAAAATAAGTTATTTTTTGGGAACTGCTGCAGATACATTTAACTGTAAATAGGTTTCATGCTTTCATCAACAGCATGGATGACTACATTAGTACCATATACATACAACCCGTATTTATTGTAAAACCCCCTTTAAACAGAATAAGTGTCTTCAGAAAAGCTTAATGTTCTATCCTTATCTGACATTCCTGCCAAAATTAAAAGGGGTTCTCTTACAATAATCATTTAGCTAAAATTCTACCCATAGCTTAAGTCCAATTTTAACATTTTGTCTCTAAAGAACATAATAAATAGTCCGCAGTTTGCTTGCATAATAAGGAAACATTAATGTTCTATATCTATTAATGAATGTATTCTGAATATTTTTTACTGATTGGAGTCAGTAAAACAAGCTAACCCACACAAAAAATAATTTGCCTCAGAAACTTTACCTCAACAAAAAAACTTTATTGAAATAAAACAAATTATCAAGCTAACGCACACTTATTGAAGTTGAACTGATTGAAGTAAAACAAATTATCAAGCTAACGCACACAAAAATCATTTTGCCTCAGAAAGTTTACCTCAAGAACTTTAGCTCAGAAACTTTACCTCAAGAAAAAACATTAACCGTTACTCTATACACCATAAACATTAGCTAGGGAGTTTTACTTCATAAAAATACAGCAATTTAGTCTTTAAAAGAACTGAGTGAGTGGGAACTAAGCAAAGTTGGGAACAGAAAGTTATTGAACTAAAGTTCCTGAAGTAATGTTCATAAGCTAAATAATAAAAAAAAAATTCCAATGTTTTCTGACCAAATAACACCAAAAAATGGGCTACAGATTCTAAGTTAAACGTTAAGAAACTTTTGTGATTTGTATGTCAAAATTAATGTCTTTCCAGCAAAATCATAAATGTTTTATTGTTCAGATGTAAATTACAGTGATCATCCCAATTTCACTGTAGTACTATATTCCTTTAGTAAATGGTACATTTTGTAAGGAATAATGATAATGTTTTCAGTCATATTGCCAGTTCTAATAACTGACCCTCCCTGCCTCTCCTCAGGCTTTCAACCTTATCAGTGGTGTGAGCTGCTGAAAAGCACTAGCATACATGCTTGACCCTCTAAACCTCTGGCCTGTTGTTGTACTCTCAGATCCTGCTGAATCTTCAGCAGAAGGTGACGACATGGGTTTGGCTGGTGTTATCGGCTGGGCAAGACAACTATGCACAGACTCCAGATCAGTTATGTGAACACTACTCCTTTACAGATACAGCAGGGGAAACCTGGTAACATTCCCCACAGCTGTGATTGTGGTGGTCCAGGCCTGGAAAATACCTGTCATCAGAAGGGCTGCAATCAAGAATCTCCACACTTTCACACCAGCAATGAAATGGAGGGAGAGGTGTTCATGATGTCTCCCAGATCTATCCTGTTCCATTCTCTTTTCTCCTACAGTGTTATTTTTCAGCTGCTTATCACCATTGAGTGCAGAGTCCTTTAATGTTCAATGGTTTTAATTCCTATAAGGTATAACTGTCTTGAAACTATTTGGGGAAAAATACTATCAGGCCTTCCCCAAGTGCCTTAGCAGAGTTTGTACTTGTGTATATTTCTTCTCAAATGTCTTTCCTGCTACTGCAATTTGTGTAGATACATTCTTTTTTTTATATTTTTTATTTTTTTACTACATACTATATCTTGTCTTGTGTGGTAGTTACCTTCATTTATCTGGGCAGTATGATTAGCAATACAGAGTAGCACAGAAAAGCAGACCCAGGTCGAGCAGTGTCCAAGACATCCAGTGCCATCTGAGGTGGTTGGATCTTTTTCCTAAAGTTGTCCAAAGTCCCACGGAAGGCACTACATTGGATACCATCAGTGAAGTTTTTTTTTGAATATGCACTGGAAGCAGCCCAGAACAGTCTCATTGTGTCTAAAACAGGGATGAAGATGATATGTAAGCAAGTTTAATACAACATCTCATAAGCTCTTTTCACACATAATTCCTAATATAAAGGTGATACAAGACCCCATAATATTGCATTTTCCCTAGCATCAAGTAATTCACACAGAACTCACACATTTCGTATTAAGCCAACTTGGAGTTTGCTTTCAAGTAGCACACTGCTTTCTACTAATAGATTAAGCGCCTTATGTGATGTGTTGGAAACATCATGCATACCGTTGCTCTCAAAATAACAAGGGCTCATGAACTGATTGTTGAGGTGCGAGCCCTGCACATTTACATCACTCATCTAAAGCAGTTCTCTAAATTATCTCCCCAATTTACTTAATTGTTCTCATTTTGTTCTCATTGAACAGTTGCTTAAGGGACACACACATACACAAACACACACAGATAAATAATTATGCTTTACAGTAACTCCTGCCTTCATTCTTCGTTACTGGCTACTGTGTCAAAGCACTGGCGAACTAACCAATCATAGACCTGCCTAGTGCTGTCAATTGCACTCACGCTGATCTTTTAATTCCTTGTTGTTTATGAACTACAGCTTTAGCACTAATTAAGGCTGATCTACTCTATCCAATATACCAGTGGGTTATCTGCTAACAGTTTGCGGTAGTTTAAACCTCCTGATGGCGTGTCTCACACACATTATTTCTTATAACATCAGGCAACACATTCTTTCAGACAGATCTCATCTTGCCTGTCACTACCACTGCTCCCCTATTACAGTCAAGTCTGTGTCTGCAATGACCCCCCATTTCTGAAGCCATTCCGATTCCATAGAACAGCAAGGCTCAACTATAGCTCACTGCTCCCATCTTGAAACAGCTGTATGAATGTGATTACCCTCTGACTTCCTGTTCCCTTTATTTCTATTTGCAAATTTGTGTTCCTGATGTTTATTGATACTAACTCTTATCTGTCTAGATCAAATACAATGATTGTCATGACTTTCTTTGTATCCTGACCAGTTGGGGCATCCTGGGATCTATGACGTAAATAGTGTATGCCCAAACTTTGTTTCAGTGGATACCTGAATACTGCGGATTTGTAAAACTAAGGATAAGCGTTCTTCTTAGTTTCTTCTTTATGACGTCTCAGGGGGCTTTGCCTTGCCACATCTGGCTTACTCATTATGGAGCTACAGTATATATGGTTAAATTGATTTGTGAAAACTATTGTTAAAAGCAGCATACATACAAGCAGCAATCATAATATAATTTTTTAATTGAATTATATATATATATATATATATATATATATATAT